>DWCF01000159.1:0-61578 GCA_018230265.1 Delias oraia | reverse complement strand
CATATATATATATATATATATATATATATATATATATATATTTGATATAAAACTGGTCATCTATGTTATATTGTGAATAGGAGAAATTTATCTAATAGCAGTCAGGTCAAAATGTCTTTTAGTTTTTCATATTTATGATTTTTCCATCCATTCCTTTATTTCTCAGTCAAGGCTCGATATATTTGATTTTATACAATACTGGTCACCCATGTTATGATATATAAGAAATAAAAAAGAATCGAGTTACAGTCAGGTTAAAATACCTCTTAGTTTTCATACTAATAATTTTTCTATCAATTTCTTTAGTCAGGGCTGCCTACTAAAATTTGATATAAAACTATTTCATTTCGGAGAATGGTTGTGGTTGCTTGATTTCTCATATTTAATTTTTCTATATTTCGCGGTGATTGTTAGATCCATTCTGAAAATTCTTTGCTATATTCAAGATATTTAATATTTACCTATAACTAGGTGACCCGGGCAAAGGTTTATGCCATACAATTTTACAAAGTACTAATCCTTGATACTATTTTATGACTCCAAAATTTCATAATACGACCCTAAACTTAAATGCGCTATTAACACAATGTAAGACATACGACTAACTAAAATGTCTAAGGAAACAATATGTCTTGAAGTAAATGTCTTCCCATGTGAATATAATATAAATGTTTTAAAAATACGTTGCGATTGTCTGTGCTTAGGGTGTTTATTTACTTTCAATATGGCAGTAAAGTGTTATTCGGTGCTAATGTTACCACCATTTTAGGAATAGACATGCTCTTTAGTGAAGGTATCGCAAGTCGTATTGGTTTGAAAATACCAATGCATGCAGTTGATTTCACAGATCGCTAGTGCGCGGCACAATAAGCCTTAAAAAACTCTCAGTTGTAGAACGACAAACGTCGGGTTGATTCGGACGAAACTTTATTCTGCCTCGATGTTTGATGATCAGATTCAGCTGCAGGTAATAAAACAACTTTAAAATCCTGTATGTTTTCTCTTTGTGCAATCAGCTTCCTGCAGGGGTATTACCAAAGCAATATGACTTGAGGACCTTCAGAAAAAGAGCGAAGTTATTACTTAAAAGCTGTCAACTGTGGCTTTGCAAGGGCTAGAAGTGTCATGGGTGGAGAACTGCTTATCCTAGCTGAGCCTCCTGCTCATTTGCCATCATTTTCATTAAAGAAAGTCATAATACTGGTACCATAACTAAACCTTAATAACTTTTATATAATATGTATTATCTCTGGAATGTCTGCAAAACAGTTTTGGTCATCTTTGGTTGTGGCATACTCAAAACGTGGACATTAAGCGATTGTTATTTTCACTGACCAATTAATTGCTCTGTGTAACAATATTAGATTACATCTAATTTATTTTATATACATAGTGTCACTAAATAATGTGGTGGATATGTAAAGATAGTATTAACAATAAAACAACATTGAAACGCTGTAATAAATATTGTGTTTAAAATTCATTTGTGTTTATTGAATAATAAAAATTGCAAACTTATTGTTAAAATGTTATTTCGTAGTATTCATTATATTGGGTTAACTTGAGTAAATTAGTTTTTACGGTGAGTGGAAACACCCAAATACATAAAATATTCTTTATTTCTAAATATTCTTAATGTGTTATAACTTCAGAACAACTAGTAAGAAAAGGTTTTTTAGGTAAATTTCGCATGTAATATAAAGATTTTTATTATTTTTACAGCTGATGATTCAATAGACAAGGTATTTATTGATTTAGACCTATCTTCTAAGTCTATTTGATTGCAATGTGTTCAAGATTACCAGTACCTACTTTAAAATGGTTGCGTAAAACATTTGGTATTCTAGCCAGGCTTTTTGTTTCCAGAAAATGGTTTTAAGAATGGAGGTTATAATAAATATTGATCCAGTTTATGTGAGCACGCGAATGAGTGCCGTATGGTTAGTAAATAATGTAAATAAATGTAATAAAAGTAGTGTAACATTATAGATAGTTTTCTACATTGTGCAAGGTTTTTGTTTTAATTGTATTCTGCACTGTACTGCAAATGTTTTTTTTTGTCTAGTTTCAGTTGTTTTTATTAAAAATATTTCAATGCTAAAATGTATGTTTATTTCTCTGGATATGTTAAATATGTTTTATTTTTTGATTGAAAAAGAGCTTTTATTTGTTCTATCTGTGTAAACTTTTATATAAAATGAAATGATTGTCTTTGAATATTTTTAAATGTCGAGATAATAAGTTTGTTCTAGTTTTTAATTTGTGAGTTTCTCCTGTAAAACCTTATTAGGTAATGCTATAAGATTTTATTATATATAGATATTTGATTATATCAGTGCATATACAAATTTTTTTTTTGACAAAGTTGTGAATACCTACGTCCTATTATGAAATTGTTTAAAAATGAATTTTTTCTCCACAAGTACTTTCTTATATTGTATTAGTCAAATTGTTTGTAATTAAGTACCGTAAGTAATAATATTGTTAAAAATAGTAAAATAATTAAACTAAGAATTCTCGTTTTATTTAATACTAACAAGAAAAGAACCCATGAATGCAATTCAAAACGTTGCATTAATTTTCAGGATAGACTTACCATTATAAAATATTGCAGGATATTTATTTACATGTTTGCGAGTTTGAGAAAGTATTCCATTGCCCATGGTTCTCATAATTTCAAACTATTCCTTTCAAATTTAATGAAGGTGTGGGAAAAATATTTTAAGTTAACTAGTTCCTCAACAATGTATTTAGAATTTAAGACAATTTATAAATATCTCCTTGATAAAACAGTTTTAAAAATTAAAAGCCTCTTAAAATATTTCCAGAGACCATATTAAATCCCTTATTCCACAGGCAATCTTAAATCACATCTTTGGCAAACTGTTATAATATTGCCGCCTAATACCCGGAGAATTGTTTCAATTCGCTTTTACAAATTGAAAACTTATTCAAAGAATATTTTAAAATTTACCTGTCTCAACTATTGTGGCCTTAACTCTAATATGAAATGTTTCAAGAACAATACAAAACCATAAAAAAAAACAAAAGAAGCCCACATCTTTTTGTAGGCATTGAAGCAATGCAAGAAAATTTGTTTATATGGATTCACTACCTACTTTTAACTATTGTGTTTGAATAAAAAATGAATATTATATATAATTGTTCTCTTGTGATCAGTAATACAGTTGGAGATGAACAAATAAATTGTTGAACTTTTCATAGGACATACCTATTACATTTTAAATATTTGTGTTTAAGGTTATTATCATGCATTTTAGAATGCAAATTCATTAATGGGTTAAACAAACCATATCCATTTCAAAGCAAGCAGTGAGGTCCCGAGCATATGAGTGTCTATCCTATTATTATGTCATGGGATTGAAATTTTAGACCTACAATTATAGAGTTTGGAAAAGTGATATATTTTATACTAATGAATTGAATAAGGATATATTTTCTTATTAACAGCATATTTCAGCATATAATATCACCAAGATAAAATAAATATTCACAGAGTATATCATAGAATATACTGTATGGTGATTTATTGTAGGTAATAATTCTAACAAATTAGTGTGCATATTGCTTTTTACGTAACTTATTTGTATTAGCAAAAAAAGTATTTCTGACATTTATACATGATATAAATAGTGTATACTAGACAAAAAAATGCGTAACAGAATAAATAAAAACATGCATGTTTTAAAGTAACTATATTATTGTTTATTACACTTTTTTCTATAGATAAATATTTTTTAAATACATATTTGGTGAATACATTAGGTGTTCGTGGCAGGTATTTTAGTAGCAACGAAACAAAAACCTATAGATAAAAATATAACATACTTTCTTTCAAAGGATCACATTTTAATGTGTAGTGAATTTGTATTATTACATTTCCCGCTATTTTCATAACTCAAGAAGTTATGAATGACAAGATATCTAGCGACACGTAGTGGTGGAAATGAGAACTAACAAATATTTAGATATTCTTTTAAATTTGTCCTACATTTCTATGAATTATATTTATCGAAGAACATATTAAAACATAATAATTAGGCAGTTTTAAGCTATAATAAAGAAATTACTTTAATAATAGGAATATCCTGTTGTGTTTTTTTACTTTTCATCGACATTCTTCAAATTTTCCAATGGCCGCAGGTCTCGGCCAATCAGGTACGAGGCGTGTAGAAGCCCGCGCCATCTTCGATTTCAAACTCGTCTCGACTGTGCCGTCCGTTCACTTGATCAGTCAGTCGCGCGTCGGTTACGAAAGCTATACACTTAACTTGTTTTAATTTTAGTAATTAAAAATAAAAATCAGAATCATGAGCTCCAATGACAAAAACAGTGAAGTGGCCGTAGACAAGGTCGGCGAGGAGAAATCAGCAGATCCCAAAAGTGATCTGAAGGGAGCTAAAAGGGCAGCAGAGGTGAGTGCACATGTCAGATATTATACTCATTTTAGAAGCTCGCCATTTTATTGAACATTGGAAAAATTAGGTTATCTCAAATGATATTATTCTTTAATATATTGACGGTGTTATTAATGCGTATTATGCGAAATTAAGAAGCGGTCACGTTTTGCCGCTCAAATGACTTAACCAGTGCCGGCTTGTTCTGAATACAATTCATATGCGTTTTAGAAGCATGAGGTAATCGATGAGTCAGTTAACCTATTTATTATAGAAAATAATGAATATATTGTGTCTGATGCCTTTAAATTTATTCTTTCAACATATATTAGGTTTGTTTACTCGTTTTAGACAGGCAGGCATGACCTTGGTAAAAAAAACATGGCGCGAGAACGTTCCTTATAGCTACCTATTTTTTGATACGTCCTCGATTTGTATCTAAGAGTTTATAAAATAAGTTGTCTTCCCGTTATCGATTTATAAGCGCACGTTGTGTTATTTTCGAGCCATCGTCAGTAAGTAGGAGCCCAGTACATCAGAAGTAGCGTGACGCTACCTGTATAGTGTATGGAAACATGGCCGGCCGCGGCGCGTGAATTTCATTGTAGAATGTATATGCTGGACTTGCCTGCCATAGATAAAGCTAATAATGTATATTTCGTGACATGTGTTTATTTTTAAAGTTATTTAGGTTATTAAACATTTCGTAAAAAGCTGATTTTTGATTTCGTGTTCATTTTTGAGTAGTCAATGACCCTGCTTATTTGCATATATGAGTTTTGTTAGATATTCACGCTTCCTTTGTTTTGCAATATACATACCTACCTGAATTTATGAAACGCAGGTTGAGCCTACTATAATTTAATAGCAACTCATTTATTTTTATCTAATCAATAAAGGTTAGCCTCTGGGTTTCCGGCTCCGACGATGGTATATTTATATTATTAGCTGTATTCATTTGTAATAATCAGTTATTTTTAACTAAATCGCCACTGAGTGCGTATTAAATAAAACTTATTGCCGTTTTGGCGGTTGGTAAACGTTCTACGTCGCTGCTCACACTCGGGCCGGCTTGTGGTCTTCCGTTTCATTCGCCACTCGAAACCGAACCTTATTGCCAACTGAGGACTGAGACTAATTAACGGTAGTTTTCTCTTTAAGCAACGTTTAAATTGAATCTATTCGACTTTAGTCTTTAGCCGGAACGGATAAGACATGAAAAAGTACAACTCTCGCATTCTTGTAACCTTTCTGAAAACTTTTACCCACGGTGCTATTGTTATGAATCTTTGTCACCGGCATAACATATCTTGCGCGTTAACGGATACCTTTTTGATTCACCACTGGCGCTAACAGACCACTGATATGGATAATCAAAAGGTTCATGATATTAATGTTTATCGAGTTGAATTAATGAGGATTGTTATTTTTAGGAGAAAGTAACAGAGGTGAAAAAGGCCCGGAAAGAGGAGAATGGCGGTGGTGGTGATGATGAAGCGCACAGTGATGAAGAAGACTTGGAAGGAGAGGGGGAGGAGGGAGACGATGATGACGAGGACGTTGAGGGAGAGGAGGGAGAAGAAGACGGAGAGGAGTTGGACGAGGTGGAAGACGATGACATCGAAGGTAAGCGAAATTTGATAGTTTTAAACATTTAGCGGGCAATAGAGCGTTTCGGTTGTGTTGCCTGCTTTTATATATTCTGTTTCTTTGCTCACTCGGCGAAACAATACAAGTATTAGTTCACTCTCGTATTCTATGAGTCCGTGGTATCACGTGCCCGGTCACAGTCGAGACCTATCAATGACCGAATAAATTTTATTCACACCGAGTATCAAACCCGGTCTTCATGGTAGCTTACAAAACTGCCAACAAAAAATATAATTTCATAATGATTAACCAGTCTAGTAAAACTTTTGATATATCAAAACAAAAAATGTTGCATTGTAGGCTGAAGCGCTTAGAAACCCACCAAGTTCTCGATTCGTCTAGACTCGGCCCTTGTTGCATTCTTAAGTTACACGCACATTATGCGTCTCCATATTGCCGAGAATGGGCCACCCTGCTCGCTTACTCATTCATGCTATAGCATTGTAAGCACACTCGCATTCATGCTATAGCATTGTAAGCGCACTCGCCGCTCAATACGGAGTATGTAGTGAGTAGAGTTGAAATGGATGTATTGTTTCAGACGAGGAAGTCGAAGAGGAGTTAATAGACGAAGAAGAGGAAGACGACGCGTAATAGGGCTCGCGCCTGTTTTTATGGACAATGTCACAGTGTAGTTATCAGTGCATGTGACGCCCGGTCTGGGCCCCGTGTCGCCCCAACCGGAGGCAACATCAGTACCGCCTGTTGGGAACACTCGGGGCCTACGCTCCCACCTAAAACGGGTGCACCTCTGTTTTAATGACAAGATTGTAATTAAGTCTAAATCCAGTGATTTTCAATTTTTTACCAAGTTCAAAGTGTGGTACTGGTTGCAACAAATATTTTTAAGACTTAGTAGAATGCTGTTGAATTTTGTCATAAAATGTACAAATGTGTTTTGAAAGTAAACTTAATTTCTAAGTGAATCCATTCTGTATTTAGATTAAAATCTGTGAGCCCTAATGGTGAAGTTGTGATATTTTTCTCTAATAAACAGCTATTTCACATACCGTGTCGTATACTAAAGATCACAATAGTTTTATAATTTTGTAGAGTAAGTCTCAAACCTCATTCATTCACCGTCGGTGATGAGTTGTGTGTACATATTTAGCATAAGTGGAGCTCAAGGATTCATGATGTCAATAAAATAATCAGAATAACGCTGTTTTGATCAGATTCCTGTTAGACGAATAATTGTAACGAATTGCGTTCGCTCAGTTTGGAATACCATTCGAGGTAACGAACGGCGATAGGCATGATACGTATTTTGCTTGTTTATTAAATGATTCGAGAAGAACATCACAATTTTGCCATAATCTTGTGTACACCGCGCGCCCGCCGCTCGCTCCCCTAACGACTGATAAAGAGAGCGCGACGGCCGACGCGCACCGCGTTGCGATAGCGAGCCTTCATACCTAAACCGGCCTGCAATTTGTCCATAACAGTTTAATTAGGCTCAAACACGGCTCGGCGTTTGAATGTTTCGAAGAATGGAATAAGAGATTCCTAGGTTAACAAATTAGTATGTAGGTTGGTACGTTACAATAATTTATGAAGGGTCGCGGCTGGTGCATGCGTTGCGGGGCTAGAGGGGGAATGCGCGGCCCGTGGCGTCGGTGTCTCCCCTCCCGCGGAGCGCGTGGCCTCGTTCGATTTGCCGCGCGCTCGGCGTGGCCCCCCGTGCCCCTCCCGCCGGCGTCGTCGCGCCCCGCGACCGACACCTACCAAGCCACGCAACGGCGTCGGCCGCCATGGAGAATTACTCTTCGAGCGAAATTCATTGCCGCCCAATGCGATGCAACCTATCGAGCGATGAAAGACAAGGCCTAGCCCAGCGGCGACGCATCGATTTAACGTGCAGATACCGTGCTCGACATTCTCGCGCCTGTCTCTTGCTGAATGTCGGTCGATTAAACAATAGCACGCAGTGAATGGTTATTTTTTTACCTGATACCTGGCATCCAGTTGACAAGGCGTGGGTCCAGCCGCTTTAGGAAAAACTCACTACGCCATTTTGTAAATGGCAACATGTCTCGGAGATTCTATAATCATGATGTCTAAAACTAGTAATAAATAATACTTTATAGTAAAGTAATCATTGTCATTGAAAATAAATTGAAAAATAAAATGAATTTTATCCTTAATTTTGTCGTCCCGTCTCTACAACGGTATTATTTAAGTTGCTGTCGCATATTGTGTACCGACGTATGAACGGCTGATGTGAATACCTTAGTACGATTTATTTATTTGTGATGTTAAACACATTGATTTTCTACAATGGACGAAATGTAAATACAACTGATTTAAGTAAAACGTTATTTTGTTTTCTACGCCTATTTATTTGTTCCTGAGCATGTGCCAACTTAACCTCAAATTGGATCAGATATAACCTACATAACTATCAGCATTTATATGTTGAAACTAAATGAAATAGCTGATCACGTGTTCATCCAAAATCCACATGGCATTATAGAATCATGAGTTAATAAGACTCGAATACAGGCAGACAAAGTACCAAAAGTAGGTAAATGTATATTCAACGCGAAACGGTACTTGTACTGTGTTTCGCACAGTAAGGATATCGGACGCCTTTAAAAAAGCCGGCAACACAACCAATGGGCGGCGGTGATCTCTTACCATATAGGAGACTCACCTGCACCATTGTCCGTTATAGAATAAAAAGTAATATTATTATGAATTATTTCCTGTTTAATGTAAACTCACACTAAGAGCTGTTTTCCTATCTTATGTCTACTCAACATTGATATAGGCAATAATATCAGAGCTTTTGTAGGAAAATTACTAAAAGTATTTCTTTAATTTACGCTCAGTAGCGACCTCTAGGTTCTACATATACTATTAAATGTAACATGGCCGCGACACCTAGCAATGAATCTGATACAAAGTTTTATAGAATAGTGTACTGACCTAGATGGAAGATAATTCAAGTTACAAAAGAATTTATTTAATTAAATTAATATAATACTCTTAAACTAATGCCATAGAAAATACGCAAATAAATTTAACTAGGTGTTTTAAATTATAAAAATAGTTTCAAGATGAAGAAATACTATATTTTCCATACAGTTGTACTATTATAAAATACACTAATCTAATCATTTTCGTTTAAAGAGGCACTATATTACTAATTGTTTGGTATTTATTAGTTTTACCGACTTTCCATAAATTCCATAAAATAATTATAATTGATAATTATTTTATGTGATCCAGAGCGGAAATAAACGTATTTCTGTTTCAGTTTTTATTTTAAAATATGCTAATATACTAGGAATATTTAGTAATCAGAAAAGAAATGATTACTTTGTTAGCTATTTCATGTCCGGTCAATCTTATATGTCAATAGGCATACCTTATAAAATATAGTCTAGATATTTCAGTTGTTGTTTGACAATTTATCATGCCACACGTTTCTTTGGTTTAATTTTATTTATCCTCTGTATATTTGTATGGAAGTTTTACGCATATCGTTAATTCAAATATATATTTAAATTTTATGTTTTGTATTGTGATAATAAGACCAAAAATGTGAAAGTGTTGCTGCAGATGTATTCCATTGACCGAGAACTTGAATATTAATCTTGTTTGTTGTGATTGTGAATGAAAAGGTAATTATATTATTCGTGTAATTATTATCATTTATCAATATTAAACGCACTTTCTCTTTCTGACAAGAGACATTTATATAACTCGCTAGATCACACTGACTGATATAATATAATTTGTATTTCTTATTTAGAATCATCCAATAACAATGGAATTTTATGTTACCAAGTTCGTTATTTGGATATGTATACACACAAACTATCTTTGTTTTAATAGAAATTAACTTAATTAACGATCACAAATTAAGGTTTGATTAGTTAGACATTAAATATGTACTTAATTATTTATTTACATTCCTAATTTTCCATCAAAAAACCAGGATTGTTATTTAACGTATCTATTTGTGGCGTCCCAAGTTCATTGATATCATTCAGTGATTCATTAATTATTCAGTTAATTGTTATGCTTCATAAATTGTGGGTAAGATCCATTTCAATTAGTGAAAAAAATACACGTCGAAGTAAAAAAAAACAAATAGAGACAAAAAAAGGAATTCTTTATAAGTTTAATTAAGTGATCTTATCTGTGACGATAATAAAATGATTTCTTTGTTAGAAAATATTGAGTGCAATCTGATATTGCCCTGACTGATAATATTATGACCTGTTTTTGCTTTGAAACAATGGTATCTTTATATGTGCAAAGTTTGAGTTGGCAATTGTTTTGAAACAAATACCCATATTTTTGCCTTTTTTCGTTACTTATTAAAAAAATAAGTTAGCATTCCTTGTAGTGGAATTAAATTACAACAAAGTCATTTTCACTCTAGAAATTAGTGTATAATATACATAATTGTTAAGTTGTATCCAATATACGTGCTTTAACTTTTTAATTTTTTCTCGATATATTTTAGAATTATCACTGACAAATATTTGTGTCTGTCGTTGCGTTGCACTTCCTAAATTATATTACATATATTTAACTTTCATGAGATTTATATTTGGTATTAAACAATGGTATCCTTATTTACATAAATTACATATTTCGCTTATTATGTTTTAATAATTTAATTACTTTTATAAAAAATATATATTTTTTTATTAATTGTGTATAATTAAGTATAATTATTAATTATGTAATGTTTTATTTAAAATACATAGAGTAGTAAGTAGAAATTTGATTATCCAGCTAGGTTTTGGTATTGGCCTATTTTGCGTGTCCTGTAAGATATAACCAGAGTCCAGAGATAATGATTCGCCTAAACAAAAGATAAAATCTCGCTCCGTATTTAGTTGAGGAGAAGGGAGAATCTGTAGGAATTCCAAAGTATTAATGGATAACTAGAAACTTTTATAAAGCAGAAACTGTTTATAGCTATATTTTGTATAATATCGAAAATTCCTCGTTTTAAGTGAGTTTCTATTATAATTAAAATACAAATGAAAAACGTAAATAAGACGCAATCTAGTAACTATCAAGGACTATTACACAATATAAGATTACGTAGATAAAAAAGCCTAGTTGAATTTAAAAAAAACATAGGCAAGTGTTTTCTTCAAGGTTTCATTGTATGTATTTTGTGCGTGTAATATGTCCAAGTAAAATCTTGTTATTTTTATGGAAACAAAATACAGTGTAAACTCTATATAACGACACTGAAGGGACTTTGCAATTTAAAGCGTTATAAAGAGTTGTCGTTAAATGGAGAGAAGAAAAGGTGGATGTAAGACAAGCTAAACCAACTAAAGTCAATGGATTTCGACGCTTTAGGGAGTTGGTCGTTAAATCGAGGGACGTTACATGGAGTTTACATTGTATATGTATAATTTTGTAACTTTCGCCAATATGGAGTTATAATGAAATTTTGTTCCGTCTCGTTACTATAGATACGTACCTGTCTCAACTAAAAGGTCGACAGTACATCCGCGAATGGCAAGGGACTTGAATCATACCTACACTCCATCTTTTTTCTTGGACTTAATAAATTGTGTGTTAAACTTCTTTTTTTAATGCTGTAGCGGACAACGGATCAGATGGGTCTCCTATATGGTAAGAGATCACCGCCGCCCATGATCTACTGCGCCGCAGTTTGCGCATTGGTTGTGGCAGTTTTTCTACGCCGCTCAAGTGGAATTTTTAAGGGCCTCCTATATTCTCACTCAGTCAGCGAAACACCGTATCAAGTACAACTACTATTTCACGCTGAGTTTTCTGTGAGCCCGTGGTATTCTTGTATTTTTATGAAAAAAATATAATTTTGAATTTTCACTAAGATTGAGTCATGACGAAATTTTATCCCAATTATATATCTATATATATAGATCCATAGTAATCCCAGCTAGCAATACACACGCAGGTGCCCCGGTCGTTTGACACCTGTTTTTCATAAAAAAAATTATATAACAAGCAGTCGTAGGAGAACCATGTTGAAATATATGCTGACGCACTAATTGTGCCGGCTTTTCCGAACTACGAAGTGATAACACGCTCACTGAATACTCAGCGTGAAATGGTAGTTATACTTGAAACGGTGCCTCTACTGTGTTTCGCTGAGTGAGTGAGGAAATCGGAGGCCCTTAAGCGGCGTAAAAAGCAGGCAACAACCAATGCGCGGACTGTGTCGCGGTTGTCCACGGGCGGCAGTGTTCTCTTATCATATAAGAGACCCACCTGTTGTCGGCTATACCATAAAAAACGTTAAGGGTTTTAAATTTGCTCTATAAATTAAAAAAACCTAGCACTCATTAATAATTACATAAGCTTTCAACACGTAACCAGCAAATAATGCAATTTTAACCGCCTTTCGTAATGATTTTCCAAGTTTGTCATTATTTTTATATCTTGGCCACATATTCACTAACAATCATTTAGTGTTTTATTTGAAAATTAGTTCTTAACCATATTGTTCCCTGTTATTGAGCGATGCTGAGTCATATGCTGACGCACTAATTGGAACGTTCGGAATGATATGTTGGGCGCACAAGACAACTGCTAAAATATATGTACATGTTTCGTTGAGTGAGGCTATTCGGCCGGTTTTAATATGCCGATTGATTAGCTTTAAGATCTGGTGCAACCAAAAAAGCAGATTGCGTATTCTGTGAGCCCGTGATATCACTTCCGACGAGTGGGCCCAAGTAGTGCGTCAGCATATTATGCTTCAGCAAGGCTCTCCAACGGGTGCGACAATATAAAGACGCTCGCCCGGCCACTGTCAAGCCCTTCCAGATACCGAGCAAATTATAAATTAAATTATAATTGTGTGGACCGGGATTCGTATACGATACCTCTCGCGTCCTAGTACACTTTTTTAAACCGTTAAGCTACCAGACTCTCTTACCATATAGGAGACCAACCTGCTCCGTTATCCACTATAACATAAAAAAATCCAGTTGAAGGAAAATTGTTGTTTATAATTTGTGGTCATGGGGGGTTATTTTACCTTAATCATCACGCTTGGCAGGCAGGTTGGTGATCGCAGAACATCTGCTGTACACAAAAGGGCGCTGCAGCCCACCCTGCGGTGAAGTATCCTTTAGTCGTCTCTTACGACATCCCATTAGGAAGACTGGGAGTGGTACTATTCTGATCCGGTAACCACACGGATAATATTGCTTATACGACCCAGGTTAAATTATTGCGTAATAACAGAAATTTTCGAGATTGTAAAAAATTGATTTTTTTTTACTTTTATTAAATATTAAGGTTCCTACCTATACGTGCAAATATCAACTGTTTAGGTCAAGTTGTGTCAAGGTACTTAAATGCAAGGACAGCCAGATGGTGTGATGAAACAAGCGCTAACTAGATTTCGTAAAATATTTGTGTACATGTATTAAAATCTTTGCACTTAATTATAATTTCACATCTACCTTTGTTTGTGATTCACCAACGGATGTTATAAAAGAAGATATAAATCAATTTAATAAATATTATTTTTTAAATAATTATGCGTAAAAACACGCATAATTATTAAAAAAAATTATAGAAATATTTTTATAGAATATGAATGATTATTATAGAAATATTTTTAAATTAAAAAATATAATGCATCTCAAAATTTCTTAAAAAGTTAATAATTGTTATAATTGCTACTAAAAATGTATATAAATTACTTTTAATATACTATATCATAAATAAATTGCTGCCATAGAGTTAAAAATATATTGTAAACAGGCATATAATGCTATTTGGAATACTCTGTGGTAATACATGGCAAATTACGGACCTTCAAAAAAGAGCGTACATATTCCTGAAAAGTCGGGATCGCATCCGCAGCTTAGCAGGGGCTGGGGTGAGATGATGCAACTTATATTTTGCCTCTATTTTCGATGATGAAATGCAGCTGCATGTATTAATTTTTATATAAAAAATGTATCGCAGATACAAAACAAGTCACTAGTGTTCGGTGTTTGCGGTTGCATTTTGTTACTGGGTGATGAAAGTGCAACGGCCACGTTGTGAAATTAGAAACGCATCTCACTTATCTTAGTGCATTAACGCGAGATTCACATTAATCGCAGAATATTTAAAAATAGAGCATTTTTTACATATTCTGTGACTGTCATTACGATACACAGAAAAAGGCTAAATGTTAAAATGTCATTTGACATAAAAATTGACAATTAGTTTTGGCGCCTTCTCACAACGACGGCGTCATGTTCTTTCATACATTTTAATTTCCCAAGAATGAAATTTAAAATATTGTGTGTGAAATTGTGTAGTGTTTTAAACATAATTCTTTAATAATGTGAACTGAAGAATTATAAATTATGTGGTCACTATTAAAGTTACAACATTTAACTTGAAGAGGAATAAACATTGGCTCTAAAAGGTACCCAGTGCCGTAATTTAAAAAAATATTTATAATTAATGCTCTGTGCTTTTGACGTAACTTTTTCTACAAATTTAGTCCAAATAATTTAAAGTTTGAATTAGGATTTATCTTTTATCTTTATCAAATATTACTATTTTAATAAGTAGGTTATACATTTTTTTATATTCCAGTATTTATTCGTTAATTTATTAAATTTTAATTACAATACGCTGAACGCAGTTTTACGCGCGAACCTTGAATAATCTCTACGTAATATGGTTCGTTATGTTTTATTACTTGTTAATTTTTTATTATTTGATTTTCAAGTACACATTAAATTATTTTCAAAACGGATCAAACCTTTTTGAATAACAAATAACAATTTGTATCAGATAATCTAGAACCGAAATAGTTATTGTCATCGAGTTACGTCTTGTAGACAGAATACACTATACACAGTTTATTAGGAACCAAAAATAGCTCTCCTATATTAAAGTCAGTTAATTTATGTACCAAGAATGTTTAGCTACCTACCACTATACAAAGTTTCATAACAATCTGGCTTCCTGTCTTGGCTTATTTGTAATAACTCGACTTTCTTCATTATATGTAATATTTTATACACTTCATCATCATAATTTTAGCCGTAAGACGTCCACTACTGGGCATAGGTCTCCCCCTTGGACTACCATGAATACCGGTCGGAGGCGACCTGCATCCAGCGTCTTCCGGCGACCCTTATAAGGTCGTCTGCAGACGTCCTACGCTGCGTTTGCCGGTCCGTGGTCTCCACTTTAACTCCTTTCGACCTCATCGGCCATCCGCTCTTATTCACTTAGTAAACATTATAAAATACGTAAAATTTCTATGCCAAAGCTTAGTATATTAATAAGTCGTCTCTATAAGGTAATCAAGGGTTTTAATGCTAAAATATAATGAATCAATATATTTTATTTAAAAACAAATGACACTGAAATTATCTATCACAAAATACCAGCGAGAAATTGTACTTGTTCGCAGAATCAGTTGCGAGAATCGGAATCTTGTAAACTCACACTTCTCAAGCAGCGTAAAAAGGCGACAACACAACCAAAGGGTGGATTGTGGTACCAGTTTTACCAAAGAGCAGATGCGCCTACTCCGTTGTCTGCTATTTAAAAAAACCCCGTAAAATAGTCTTTTGTCTATGGATATTAAACATGAGACAAAACATAAATTACAATATGAATTCACTTCTCTATATTCAAGACACATTAAAAAAATTCAACTTATTTTATATTATTAATCAGCTATGGTAATTCTGACGTCTACAAAAGTCACGTAAATCCAATATCGAAATTGAACAAGACTATTTCCGTGTGAACGCTAACTACAGGTGGCCACAGTCGCGTCACGTCAACGGAAGAGTTTTCAATGTCATTGCTCTGCGCGCGCGCAGCATCGAAATAGGTACACAAGTCATACATGACTTTCATTTGGATGATATTACTTCAATCGGTTGTTACGGCAACGACTGTTTTCAATGCAAAAACTTGGAACTCTACCTAGGTCTCTTTCTACTCTAATCTAACTAGGTCTCTTTACAAAACATTACTAATTTGTTAACAGCCGCGATCCATCTGCTATAATGTTCTATTTATGTTATAGCGGACAACGGAGCAGGTGGGTCTCTTATATGGTAATAAAACAACGCCGCCCATGGACAACCGCGCCACAGTTCGCGCATTGGTTGTGGCAGGCTTTTTATGGCATTTTCATAGACCACCGATATCTTCACTCACTCAGCGAAACACAGTAGAAGCTCCGTTTTAATTACAAGTACCATTTCTCGGTGAATATCCTTTGGGCCCGTGGTATCACTTCGGACGAGCCAGCCCAATTACTTCGTCCGCATTTGCTTCAACATGGCTCTCCCTCTGTTGCGACATTATTAAAACACTCGCTAGCCTCTGTGAAGCCCTTCCAGAGATTATAAATTAAATTATAATTTATAATAATTATTGTTACATAAAGAAAAGAATTAGTAAGAAACACATATATAGCGTTTTTAATGACCCGTTATATTCATTTGTTCATAGATTATTATTATTTTAAGGATCGCGTATTTATTAAATTGCGTTTTTAAGGCATATTGTGCCGCGTATCACTCTTTAGAATCATCTGCCTGCAGAGGTAATTTCTATATCAACACGGCATAGGGACCTTAAAAAAACGTACCTATCCTTGAAGGCCGGCAACGCATCCGCGGCTCTGGAAGTGCTGAGGCTCTTGCTCGCTGGCCTCCATATTTTCATAAAAAAATGTACATAATTTAAGTCTGATGAGAGAAATCAAACAAATCTCTAGGCATCGATTAGTATCAAGCAAAACATTAACAAAAACTGGCAGTGTGTTGTTAACATTATTAGCATAACGGTAAATGGTCAAGGCAAACTTATCGGAATATATGAATTAATATATCTTAAAAACAGCATTAGTTTCATATGCTACTGTATTTTTAGATGTGCATTTTTATCATGAATGTACTAAGTCACGTATTTGTGGTCACAGACCTTGAGGAATATGTATCGTATAGTGAAACGCGCTATTATCTGAGGCTGGCCATGTCTGGGCGCCCATTTTGCACGTGGGGTGTTGTATGTGTATTGCGCGACTCACCCTAGCTCTCAGAAACTTCAGCAGCCTCTTCGCATTGCTGGCGATCTTGGAGAGCGACCTCGCAGTCCTGAGGTATTGTGCCCTGTACTTTACAAGTACTTTACACTCTAAAAGGGCATTAGCTGCTGTTTCATCCTTCTCCACGCACCCGCGATTGTGGGTCGCAGTAGTCCATGGGATGGGTGTTCTCTGACCATATAGGAGACCTACCAACTCCGGTGTCCGCTACACCATTAAAAATGTCCGCGGCAATGTAAATTGCATTAATAGTCAAAGATATCTATGTAACCTACATATCCATAAGCAAAATCAATATCCGACTTTGTGTACGAATCCGACGGAAGGCGACGGTTATCATATAAATTGGGTTTAGTGTTTTAAGCGTAAACATACAACACATACAGACACATACTTTTGCATTTATAAGATTAGTATGGACTAGTATGGATAAATGTGCAAAGTCTTTTAAAGCATTTTCACTTACTCTGCGGCCCGGGCCTGGTACTCATTGTACTTTATCATGTGTGGTTCTTGGCCAGTAAAATGTAAAGACCGCTGGTCTAGCCTCTACACAGCACTAGATTGCGTCACCAAGCATGAATCAAACACACATCTCGTTACGGCGTACGGATTAATTGGACATCGGAGGCCCTTAAAAATTCAGCTTAAGCGGCCGGTAACACAACCAGTGCGTGGACTGTGGCGCGGTTGGTGATGGGCGGCAGTGTTCTCTTACCATATAGGAGATCCACCTGCTCCGTTGTCTGCTATACCATAAAAAACACTTCTGGAACGACCACCATCGAGTTTATACAGATGAAACTGACGTTTAATAATTTGTTAAATTTATGCAAAGGTAAATTATGTTCTCTTGGGGTGTTCTAGTAAAAGCGATTGCTTTTTATAGGAAATCATGACTTTATTTAATACAAATACTCACACCGAGTTTGTCTGTATTCCTACTATTTGTTATGGTAACTATTATTTTTAAAATGGTTTATTTTTATAACGAATTAAATTAATTGTTAATTCTCATTCTGAAACTGATAAATTTCATCGAATTCATATTCTATCATTTCTAATTATGTTAAGGTTGTTTTTCAAGGTATTGATTAATCGTAAGATAATAAATTTACTCAGTATTGTTTTCAATTCCATAGTTAATGGACGGAAGATAAAGTGAGTTAGTCTTTTTAAATTAATATGGCGTTTAAAGATATGTTTTATAGTAAGAGATCACTGTTGCCTATGGTCAACGACGGCACAATCCGCGCTTTAGGTCAAAGGCCTTCCATATACTATCTCACTCAACGAATCACAGTAGAAGTTGGTACTGTTTTATGATGGTATTATGTGAGCCCATGGGTTCGGATGGAATGGCCCCATTAGTGCATCAGCATGGTAAAATCTCTCTCGGGTGGACAGTGTTAAGAGAGAGAGAGAGAGAGCCATGCTGACGCACTAATAGCGCTGGCTTGTTCGCAATTATGCCATGGGCTCACAGAATATCAGCGTGTAATGTGATGGTGCATACTATAGTTTAAACTTTAGCTAATGGTTCTATACAAATATCGTAAACATACAATATAGATAAAAGAATTGACAATTTTATTCATTGATGACACAATTTGTTCCCACAATTAACAATGATATCTTAGAAGTTGTTAAAATCCTAAAGGGACATAAATAGCTGTTTTATAAAGAATATGACGTTTGAAGGCTGCCAACATAATACTGTCACTAGTTTATAGATTTACCCGTGGGAGAGCTATGCTGAAGCATATGCTGACGCAATAATTGGGACGTCCAATGGCTCGTCCGAAGTAATACTACGCTTACAGAATACTCAGCGTGAAACGGTACTTGTACTGTGTTTCGCAGAGTGAGTAAGGATATCGGAGACCCATAAAAATTCTGCTTTAGTGGTATAAAAAGCTGGCAACACCACCAATATGCGGACTGTGCCGCGATTGTCCACGGGCGGCGGTCTTTTCTTACGTTATAGAAGACCCACCTGCTCCGTTGTTCAGTATACTATAATAAAAAACAACTATATATTCCTAATATTAAATCAATTCAATTAGTTGTTCTAAAAATATCTGTTTTGTTTGCAGATGTTCCTGAAGTTCCTGTGTGCGTGGGTGTGCGTGAGTGTTGCACACTCGCTACGCCTTGGTGTGGGTATTGCTGACGTCACCGGCCCACCCGCAGAGATCAATTTTGTATGCACTTTGCCTTTTCTACTTCAAACTACCACTAAATACCAAGCCTGCTGATATACGCTAAGCTATGCTATGCTAAGCATGCACCCAAAACTTAACGTAACAATCTTCTTAAAAGACACAAACATTTGAGACATTTGATTTTATTTGAGAGCCTTGTAACTAAATTGTAAGTATACCACGATGTGAGATGTATCGGATTCGATCAAAAGTTAATGGGGCCGTCCTTTGATCACGTGAAGCTTGAAAGGGGGGAGAGGATCAGAAAAATCACGAAATATCACAAGAGGTAGAGGAATCTAGCAAGATATTACCTGTATTTATTTTTTTATCAAATACTTTGGATTGTTATATAGTTATTCTACATATATTAATTAATAAAACTTCATGATTTTAACACGCACGACTTCTAATCGAAAAATAGGATTGTACTTTATACCTGTATAATGTATTTAAAGATAACATTCGTAGAACTATAAGATTCTCTGTAGCTACTAAAAATACACGTAATGTTGAATAGAGGTCAAAGAGAGCTAAATAAAAAATAATGTGCTTAATGGACGACCCCTAAGACCACTGAGCTACGAGCCTCTCAATACATATTGGTATAGTATTTTTTTAATCTATAGCGGACAATGGAGTAGGTCGATCTCCTATATGCTAAGAGAACACCGCCGCCCATTACAAACCGCGCCACAGTCCGCGCACTGGCTGTGTTCCTGGCTTTTTACACCGCTTAAACACATTACAAGTACCGTTTCATTCTGAGTGTTCTGTGAGACCGTGGTATTACTTCGGACGAGCCGGCAAAATTAGTGCGTCAACATATGCTGGCTTCAGCATGGCTCTCAACTTGTTGATACCTATTAAAATATATGAATTTATTTTAATCAGATGGGTTATGCAAACTTCGAACAGACAGGCCACGGCATACACCTTCGCCAGTTCTCTCGTGCCTTCGTTCTTGATGATGGGAACTCCCGCTTCGTGTTTGTCTCCGTTGATGCGGCTATGATGGGGCATGGTGTGAGAAAAGAGGTACAGTATTTTGTTATGGCATGGTTTACAACGTAGCAGGTAGGTCTCTTATATGGTACTTAAGAGATAATCGCCGTCCATAGACAACCGCGTCACAATCCTCATTTGCGGTGTTGGCAGATTTTCACGCCGCTTAAGCGACATAATTTCAAGGGCCTCATATCTTCATTTAGCGAAACACAGTACAAGTGTTAAAAAAATGATAGATAAACTATAAGATAACCTCTAAAGAGGTTTTCTTTATGTGTTTATAAGATATTAGAATTGTAGGTAGGGTGGGATCTCGATAACTCGAATTTCAAGGAAAATTAAACAACAATTGGATTTAGATTTATGGTACACATTTATTTATATAAATTTAAATGCACTTTCATTGCTATGATTTCGGATCAGTCCAAGTAAGACGCTTCAATATTTTACTGACTACGATTTACGGGGTCTCGTTTCTGAAATTCAAGTTACAGAGAGTAAATATTCTTAATAACGCTTCGTAGGGAAATAACATTTTGTTCGAGTTACAAAGTCTAATTAATTGGAGATGCCGCGTATTTAGAGGTTCAGCGGCGTTCAATGGTAATTTCGACCAAACGAGGTTCGAGCTGTCGAGATTCCACTGTATTTGCACATAAAATGATGGTACATCCGTTTCAGGTAATAAAACGCTTGCAAAAGCATTACGGTGATGTGTACAGCGAGAAGAATGTGATAATAAGTGGTACTCACACGCACTCCACTCCCGGAGGGTTTCTTTTGGACTTCCTCTTCGATCTTCCAATCCTAGGCTTCGTCAAGGAAACCTATGCGGCTTATATAACTGGAATACTGAAGGTATGCATGCAACTAGCAAATTTATGGGTAACACGCCTAGGATACCATGGACCAGAGACGTTTTATCTTATTGGAGGAATTCATCTTTGACAGAACAGTAGTTGTTAGAATAGACAAAGAATCTTTTATTATTCTATACCGGATAACGAAGCTGGTGGGTCTCCTATATAGTAAGAGAACATGAATAACCTCGTCACAGTCCGCGCAGTGATTATGTTGCTGGCTTTTTACGCACTTTTAAGGGTCTCCGTTATCCTCACTCACTGCAAACACAGAACAAGTACTGTTTCACGCTGAGTATTGTGTGAGCCCGTGGTATCACTTCGAACGAGCCTGCCCATCTAGTGCGTCAGCATATGCTTCAGCATGGCTCTCCCACGGGTGAAAATTCTATCTACTTTCTTGTCTTTATTATTATTATTTCGTTTATCTAAATGTGATCAATGTGAAGGAGCCGAAATATAGACCACGGGGTCCCGGGTGGCCCAAAGTGGCCACTGGGAAATAGGGCTCTGATGAGATCTTCGTAGATAAGTTGTCTTCTTATAATCCTACCACAAAGCAAGAGGCATCTAGTTCGTTCTCCGATCCAAATGTAAATTTTTATAATATAATTTATTCGGTCTTTGGAAGGGCTTGATGGGGGCCGGGAGAGTGTCTTAACACTGTCACACCCGTGGGAGAGCCACTAGTTGGGCTGGCACTTCCAATATGATACCGACTTACAAAGTACCAGCGTGAAATAGTTATAATTTCGCTGAGTGAGTGAAGCTTTGTAATTATACCGTTAAAATGGCGTAAGAATCCGGCAACACAATTAGAGCGAGAATTCTGGCGCGGATATTAATGGGCGGCTTTGATCTCTTACCATAAAGACCCGCCTGCTCCCTTGCCCGCTGTACCATAAAAAATCTTTCAGAGTATTCTAATAGCACACAGTAGACTGACTGAAGCTAGGATGGAGTATGGTGAGGCGCAACTATTGGATGCTAATATCAACCGTTCGCCGTCTTCCTACTTACGAAATCCACCCGAAGAAAGGGCCAAGTAAGCATTGTAGTGTTATATATATAATTTAATAACTTGTTCATTATTCATTGTTAATTACCAGCTCAACATATAAGTAAAAGTTAAATAAATATAGTTAATAAAAATCAAGCTGAATTTACGAAAAAATTCCATCAAAATCTTGCAAAACTTAAACTAATGCATTCCTTGATAAGCATTTGTGTCCGCGTCTTTCGAGTCTTTGCTTGTCACTAATGGTGTCTTGATCTCCAAGAAGGCGACAAGTGTAATATGCCTATATTTTTTTAATGCATTAAAATCATTCCGTTCGGGTTTACCCCACTTTCTCCTACTAGTGGACCCAGCAGACGACGTTCTGCGTTAGCGTACAACGGAACAGGTTCGTCTCCTACATAGTAAGAGAACAACCCGGCCCATAAACAACCGCGCCACAGTCCGCGCTTTCTGTGACGGCTTTTTGCGCCGTAAAAAAAACAAAACAATTTCGTGGAAATTATAACTTTCTCAGTAATAACCGGCTTTCTAAGCTATGATTTTAATTAAAAAATAATTGTTTCTTAAATTTAAATGTAACATTTTAAAATTAATTTTTTAAACTAGGGCAAAAAAAAATCTATTTATATTCATTCGTTCCAATGATTTAACTCTAATCTTTTTTATGGTATAGCGGACAACGGAGTAGGTACCCACCTATATAATAAGAGAACACCGCCGCCCATCACCAACCGCGCTATAGTCCGCGCTTTGATTGTTGCTGGCTTTACACGCCGCTTAAGCGGCACAATTTCAAGGGCCGTATATCCTCACTCTCTCAGCAAAACAGTACAAGATCAATACGCTTAGTATTCTGTAAGCCCGTGGTATCACCAACAAATGTAACCTTTCAGATATGATTACGACGTTGATAAGACGTTAGCTCAGATCCGGTTTCTCACACCGAGCAACCAGCTCCTGGGTGTGATTAACTGGTTCGCTGTTCACCCCACCAGTATGAACAATACCAATAAGCTGATATCATCAGATAATGTTGGCTACGCATCCATCCTCATGGAGAAGGCACTCAATGGAAATCAAACATTGGCTGGGAAGGTAAGGTTTAATCTTTCAGCGTCATTGCTTAGCAACACCAAGATTCATCAAGGTTTCCTACAACAGGTACTAAAATCTAACTGGTAACGTCCCCGTAACGCATTTAATTTAGAAAACAAATATTGTTTATATTTAAGATTTTCCCCTATATATATTTTAGATATCGGAGGAGATTTAAATGATATTGCTTAAGTGGCGTAAAAATCCGCCAACACAACCAAAAACGCGGTTGTCAATGGGCGCTGGTAATCTTTTACCATAGATACCTTTTGTTGCCCGCAATAGAGAGCTTCGTGGCTAAATGGTTTTAAAAGTCAACAATGGAGCGTGAGGTACCGAGTTTGAATCCCGGTCCGGACAGTTATAATTTAATTTATATTTTTATTCGGTCTCTGGAAGGGCTCTCCACTATCGCACCCGTGGCAGAACCAATGATTTAATTGGCCGGCTCATCCGAAGTGATGCCACGAGCTCACAGCATATTCAGCGTGAAATGGTGGCTGCGTAGAATGCCCGCAACACATACAATGAGCGCTGTTCTCTTTGGCTTTACCATACAAAAAAATGTTCCAGGGTCGTATAGTCTGTGCCTTCGCGTCCACGAATCTTGGTGACGTGTCTCCGAATACCCGAGGACCTCGATGCGAGTTTTCTGGTCTTCCATGCGACCAGGAGAAGTTGCTGTGTAAAGGGCATAAGGAGAGATGTTTCGCCTCTGGACCTGGGAGAGATATGTTTGAGAGTACTAAGATCATCGCCACAAAACTATTCGATACTGCTATGGTAATTTTTAATATATTTTTTTAAACGATCTTCGCAAATCGAAAGCTTATGTGTTGTTGGTCCTTGTATTAATTTTGGTGAAACAAATGTTAAGGGTATACACCCTTAATATTTTTTTTACTCGTTCTATAATTTCATTTCTATTTTTTATCATTTGGCATAAAAAAATACACATAAGCCTAAATTTTGAACCTTCTTTCACCATTCCTTATGTCTTAATAGGGATATTAGTCATTGATAATATATGTGGCAAATCAACGTTTGTCAGGGTTAGCTAATCTATCTTATATATAAAATTCTTCTTGATGGCTCGACTCATTTTTGTGAAATTTATACATATCCGTACATATCCGTTTGGTCTGAGAATCGTAGAACATCTATTTTTCATCACCCTAAGTGATAAGAATGGTTTATCCTAATAGTTTTAAAAATGTTTTCAATATATTTTTTTTATTTTTATCATTCGCTATGAAAAATGCATATAACACATTTTCACTCTTCTATGATCAAGCCTTATTTGTTAATAGGGACGTTATCCTTGATAATGTATGTGGCAAAACAGGGTTTGCCGGCGTAAGCTAGTTATACAAAGAACATAGACAATTTATTCCTCAAGAGATGTCATATGGTACTTTTAAAAATCGACTTTCAGAAAGTCCTGCGACAGCCCGGCGAAGATCTGACAGGGCCATTGGGCGTGGTACACCAGTTCGTAGAGATGCCGAAAGAGACTGTTTCTCCCTATGACCCAATAACAGAAGCGTTTAATGCCGTGAGTATATATTAAAGATGGATTTTACTTGTAGTGATTCGGAACAACCGTCAGTAAAAGACAGAGTTTCTCTGCAATAAAAGAAACGTCATTTAATATTTCCAATTACCACGTCGTTCCCAAATCACAATTTATACAATCTCATTTCACCACAGACTACCATACCATAATATAAGAACACATATATAATATAAGAAAATTATATTTTTATTTACATATATAAAACGATATATTAATCTCTTTTTACATTTTAATCAAAATCTGTCGATCAGAAGGCTCATCTAGGATAAGGGATGCTGCTCATGGATACTTCTAATCTCTACTGAGCCGCGGCATTTTTTATGGTATAGTGGAAAACGGAGCAGGTGGATCTCTTATATGGTAAGAGAACGCCGCCGCCCATACCCAACCGCTCCGTCGTTGGGTTGTGTTGTCAGCTTTATACGCCCCTTAAGCGGCATTCTTAAGAGCCTCCGATATCCATACTCACTCAGCGAAACACAGAAGAAGTACCGTTTCACAAAAATAAATAGAAGAAATACGGTGTTCCGTTGTCTACTATACCATAAAAACCCCTATTTTTTTTATTCTTGTGTTAGTTTAAAAATAAAGCTTAAAATCTTAAATATGAAGCTAAATATTTCGTTTTCAGAGTGAAAAAGTATCAGGTTGTCTGCCGGCAATGGGGTATAGCTTCGCAGCGGGTACAACCGATGGCCCTGGTGCGTTTGACTTCAGACAAGGCACGACGTCTACCAATCCACTTTGGAATGCTGTGAGGGATTTCATCGCAGAACCCACTCAGGAAGACATAGAATGTCACGCGCCTAAACCTATATTGTTGGCTACGGGTAGAGTAAGTAATTAAAAAAGATAATTTGTTTCATTAGCGAAAGCTATCGGGTTCAAATCCCCGGTCCAAATAAAACAAAGAAAAACATGATATATAAACTCGTATATACTAAAATAACACTGTATCACCAAGTAGTAAATATGTAGTTTTAAGAGCCTCGTAGCTCTAAACTCGTAGGTCTTATAAGCCGACCAGGAAACCAGTGGTGTCGGGTTAGATCCCCGGTCCAAATAAAATATTTATAATTTATTCGGTCTTTGGAAGTGCTGGGTAGTGGCCGGGTGAGTGTATTAACATTCTCCACCAGTGGGAGAGCCTGACTATGCTAACTCACTAATTCGGCAGGTTCATCTGAAGTGTTGGCACAGGATCACAGAACACTCAGCACGAAATATTAGTTGTAATGCAGCAGCATTAAACACAACGCATGTTGAGTCAAATCTAATGTATGGTTTATTCACTGTGAACATCCGATGCGATGTCATGTGCGCATACGCTACCAGATGCTATATTACCATTTAACAAAGATGGAAGTAATTGTGAAGTTTTCTTTCAATGATGAATCACCATCAAGAAAAAAATTGTGATGTCACCCATCCTAAAACACTTTTGAGGCCGCCGCGCCGATATATAATAGACCCCACTCCTTTGGCCTCTATACCAGCCATTCCCAATCTCTTTCAGCCACGGACCCCTAGGAATTCAAGGACAGTTTTCACGGATCGCTTAATAATATAAACAGCCTACAAAAATAGATCACGTGATTATTGGAGGATCCATTTTTCTAGAAAAGTAAACTTTAATAATTATAAAACGTTATTCCAGATCAGATTTCCTTACGAGTGGCAGCCAAGGATTGTGTCATGTACCGTGGCGAGAGTGGGTGGTCTGGTATTGGCTGCTGTTCCTGGGGAATTTACCACAATGTCTGGTAGACGTCTGCGTAGCGTTGTCCAGAAGACCTCGGGGGTTAGACGAGTGGTGTTAGCTGGACTGTCGAATATCTACTCCGATTATATCGCCACACCAGAGGAATATCAGGTATTTTTATATTTCTGAAGGAGAGTCATGCTGAAGCATATGCTGACGCCATAATTAGGTTTGAATTTGTTCTCACAGTATTAGCGTAAAACAATAGTCGCTTTATAATGAAATCGGAGGTCTGTTTTACCGCTTTAGTAAAGTAAAAAGCTGGCAACATAACCGAAACGCGGATTTTAGCGTGTTTGTCGATGGCCAATAGTATTCTTTTACCATTAAGGAGACCCAATTGTTCTGTTGTCCGATATACAACAAAAAAAATACAGCCCATGATTCCTTGTCCCCGATTTTGGTAACTAAAATTCAATATTTCCGTTAAATTCGCCCACTAAGACAGCGTAAACTGCCATTAGACCCATGATAATTACATTACTGTTAAAAAAAATGATTTAAAAGTAATAAACAAATATAGGTACTTCAAAAACAATAAATATTGGGAACTAGAGGTATCCAAAACAAAAAGAAATTTAAAAAAATCTAAAGTTTTACATTCTATACTGTTTTATATAAATCTTGTATTAATATAATAAAACATAGTTAATATATAATGTTAGACATACTAATGTCTTTTTATGTACACCATTTTCAGATAGAATAAGTCGTCCTTCGCCCATGGACATCCATAGCTCTTGCAGGGTCACAGGTGCGTTTCCGGCCTTCAATCTAGTCTATCTTTAAATAAGTAAATAATGTTACAGGCACAGCGCTACGAGGCAGCATCCACGATTTTCGGTCCACACACACTTGACATTTATCTCAACAAATACGTGCAACTAACGGACGCTTTGATGCAAGTGAGTTTTATCTTAGTTTGAAAGCCGCCAACGCACCCGTGTCTCTGCAATGGCGGGGGGTGTCCATGAGCCGAGGACCGCTTACCCTAGATGAGCCTCCTGCTAATCGAGCCCCGAGTTTATAAAAAAAATCTTAGTTTAGAATAGTTTGTTGTAATGTTAGTTATATTTTTCCAAAATTGATATTTACAATACAAATATAAAAATAGTAAACGCTTGCCAAAATCATTGGGGTGCGTACCCAAAGTTCTGGCTGCATTACCACATTATACTTTGCGTTGGCCGAATGTGATTTTTGGATTGCCGATGTGTGAAACTAACCCCCGGCTCTCAAAATCTCAAAATCGGACCCAAAATCTTAAACAAAATATAAATATTTAAGAAAAACCTCTCATTTAAGATTCATGTCTGTTTAGGGTACCCCAGTGGAGAACGGCCCCGAACCACCAGACTTCAGCGAGCAACTTATAACACTAGTGCCACCGGTTCTATGGGACGCCGCTCCTTGGGGACACGAATTTGGGGACTGCGTGGAACAACCACAGCAGTCATATAGCTGGATGGATACTGTTACGGCGAAATTTGTAAGAATCAAGCCATAACGTTAAAATATAATATTTTAGCTTATATGTGACATTTGAAGCCAAAACCTTTGGCAAACCAGGTGGAAAAGCGTTTCCTATGGCCAGCCTTAGTATTTAGTGTTTAATAGATAGAAATGAAGATATCCATAGCTTCGTAGCTAAATGCTATCATAAGCTAGAGGAATCGGGTTCGATCCCCGGTCCAAATAAAATATTAATTCGGTATTTGGAAGCCCTTGACAGTGGCGAATGTCTTAATACTATCGCACTCATGGGAGAGTCATGCTGACACACATTGAGCTTGTCCGTAAAGATACCATGGGCTAAATCAAAACAACATGAAAGAGTAATTGTACCTCAAGCGGCGTTAAAAATCGTCAACAGAAATAAAGCGTTGCCCATGGGCGGTGGTGATATTCATAGAGAAGACCCATCTGCTCCGTTGCCCACTATACTATTAAAAAACGGTTCGCTGTATGTATATTTTTGGTCTTTGCAGGTATCAGGTCACCCGCGGAACAGCATTCGTCACGGTCGCTGGTACGCCAGTGTCGAAAGACTGGAGTCAGAGGAAGACGATGCCTGGACTGTTGTGGCCACTGATGCAGATTGGGAGATCAAGTGAGATTTTTCTAAAAAATAAAGCTTACACAAGATTACAGTGGAAAAATCTTGAAAATTATGAGAACCTCGTAGCTAAGTGGTTTAATAAGTCTACCATGAAGTGAGAGGTATCGGGTTCGAAGCTTGGACCGGACAATTATAAATTATAATATATTCGGTCTTTGGAAGGGGTGACAGTGGCCGGGCGAGTGTTAATACCGTCGCACCCGTGGGAGAGCCATGCTGAAGCTTAAGCACTAATTGCGCCGGCTCGTCGGAAGTCATATCACGGGTGCACAATACTCAGCGTGCAACCGTACTTGTACAGTGTTTCGCAGAGTGAATGAGGATATCAGAGGCCCTTAAAAGTGCCGCTTAAGTGTCTTGTGGTAGCGCGGTTGTTCATGGGCGGCGGTGTTCTCTTACAATATAGGAGCATATATATATACGCAGCGTGGGACGTCCACCCACAAGGTGGACAGACGACCTTAAAAAGGACGCCGGAAGACGCTGGATGCAGATCGCCTCCGACAGGTATTCATGGAGCTCCAAGGGGGAGGCCTATGTCCAGCAGTGGACGTCATACGGCTGAAATGATGATGATGATAGAAGACCACACTTCTCTCGCTTCATGATACACTTTTAAAACCATTGAGCTATGAGGTCAAAATTCATTTAGCAGTTTTCGCCTGAAACATCTTTTCTAAACAGATTTTTGCGTTAATTATAGTAATTATTTTAATTTTAATTTGTCACAGTAATCGGGGAATTTTTAAATTCTATTTTATTATGTCTGTACTGTTTTAGGTATACCTGGATTCGTAACTCGAAAATCTTGGGTACCAGTCAGGCAAAATTGGATTGGGAAATCCCCGAAGGGACCCGTGCGGGGACATACCGGCTGCATCACTACGGCAACTACAAGTATATCCTTGGTGGGATTTATCCGTATCACGGATTTTCCAATAGTTTTGAGGTTACATAATTTTAGGTACATCTGATGATGTACCTAAAATTATGATGCATATCCAGTCCACTGCTGGACATAGGCCTCCTCCCAAAATTATAGGTATAATGTAGCCTAAATACAAATAAACTGTTTAAATCAATTCTATCTTCTGTCTCGTTTTTACATCAACAAATGCGCGTTAGTGAGAAAGAGATAGGATATTTAAGATATTTCAAGTAATATATTGATTATCCAAATTTATAATAATGTAAAAATTTTACTGCATAGCGGAAAACGAGGCAAGCGGCTCTACTTTATGGTAAGAGATCGACTATGAGCAACCGCGCATGTGGCACAAAAGTTATCCAATACAATGTGCGGCAGAGATCTTTAACCATTAAGAAAACATGGCCTGTCCCGTTGTCAACTATGCAATAAGATACAGATTTTTTGAGAGAATCCATGAAAATTCATTCTAAATAGATATATGAGTTAATAATGTTTGTTAGAGTGAATATATTTATTTGTAAAGGTGATTTGTGGGATATATTTTGTATATTAATTTTTGTTAATGATTTTTTAGCCATGAGATTTATATTTTGAAAATAATGTATGCTTAGCATAAGTTATATGTCTAGTCTTAGCTTGTATTGAAAATATATGCAAATATTAGTAGTGTCATTTTATAAAAATGTTCGTTTTTATATTATGTATTTATTGTCAAATTGAAGATGATAATTTTAAAAGATCACGTGCATGAAGTTCTGTATTATATTATTTTGGCTTATTTTAACTTAATCATACAATATGAATTAGGTTTTCGTCCGCTTACCACGAGCATACCGAATACCAGTGTCAAATATTTGTACTGTGTTTGGTTAAGTGAGGATACTAGAGGTCGCATTACGTTCAACTAGAGTTACGTAGCGTTAAAAGCCAACAACACAACTGTTATTCTATAAAAAGTATTCAATGTATATCATTCTAAATTGGACAAAGTACTTTTATACTTTCTTAGTGATGAAACTGTTTTTTTATAGTATATAGCCTCTGCCCATGAACAATTGCCCCACAGTCCGTGATTTGGTTGTGTTGTTGGCTTTTATCGGCGTAACGGCTCAGTTCCAACGGCTGGATATCTTCACTGAGCGAAACACAGTGCAACTATTAGCTCTCTTACTATTTTGTGCGCTCGCGGTATCACTTCGGACGACCCAGCCCAATTTGTTTAGTTCTATTAATATTTAAATCATTACATAATGTAATACCAAAGTGGTTTAGTTTAATAATTAATATATCTTTATTTTTTTAATTCAAAAGTAACACAATGGTAGATGACCACAAAATGGAATACCTAGCCATTTATGGACATTTTTATAAGAAAATCGCTTGCCTTTATATAGAAGAAATAATGTGATTATATTTGTAATATTTGAAAGGTACTTTTATTATTTACCCTTTTTTATGGTATAGCGGACAACGGAGCAGGTGGGGTTTCTAAATGGTAAGACAACACCGCCGCCCATTACCAACCGTGCAACAGTCCGCGCATTGGTTGTGTTGCCGGCTTTTACGCCAATTTAGCGGCATTTTCAATATGCGATATCCTCATTCACTAAGCGAATACAGTAGAAGCACCGTTTCAAGTACAACTACCATTTCACGCTGAGTATTCTGTGAGCCCGTGGTATCACTTCGGAGGAGCTGGCCCACATAGTGCAGTATGACTCTCCCACTGGAAAAAAAGGATGGACGTTTTTCGTTATCAAAACGTATTTGCTATTTTCGATTGGACTTTTTACATAATTGATAAAAAAATTATGTAATCAAAGTTTTATCAAACACCAAGGGATTAATAGATAAACTGATAAAATAACTAAAAATTAAAAATAACAAATGATAAAATAACTAAAAATTGATGCAAAATAATTTAATTCCTCATTTCGTGATCAGGTACTTGCAGTACAGGAAATGTGTGTCATATTTTCAACAAAAATTATATAAATAAGAAAAAATATCTTATTTCGATATTTCTAAGGTGAGAGTTATTTTAGTAGTGGGAAACCCATTCTAAGGAAATTTTTGGATCAGCTAAATCTATGGCCTCACAGAATACCAGCGTGAAACAACTGCTATTGTTTCGCTGGACTGAGGATATCGGAGGCCCGCGTCATTATATCGCTTAAGCGGCGTAAAAAGCCGGCAACAGAATCAAAGCGCGAATTGTGGCGGCGTTGTCCTCTTAGCATATAAGATACTGGTGGCTATACGATAAAAAAATGATGCACGATTGGGCGATGGTCGTCTCTTAGCATCGCCGTCCGTAAAAAGAAAAAACGACAACATTTCTGATGAGTAATAATATTTACAAATACCTATAAATTCTTGTTTTTTAACCTAACTTAATGTTAAACGCAAAAAGAAGGCTTTATAACTATTGAATAGAAATGTAAATTAATTTATATTGTTTTATTTTTAGTAAGTACTTACAAGTCATGGTTATACCACTTTTTGGCAAACTAGCAATATTGCTTATCACCCTGGGGGTGATTGGTGGTTTGACAACGGTGATAGTTCTGGTGGTGAACGATGCGGCTGACGATGACCTACCACCACCAATAAATACAACAACAGAACCTCCAAGAGATCCCGATTTGTTTGACGTTGGCGTTGGTATAGCTGATATGACCGGGCCATGTGTGCAGATTAATTTCGTAAGTGTATTTACCATCTTTTTAAAATTACTTATAACACTAATTTTATATTAAATAATATACAACCTAAATATAGAGCCTCGTAGCTAAGTGGTTTCATAAATACCATAAAACCAAAGGAATCAGATTCGAAGCCCGGACAATTATTATTTAATTTATAAATTATTCGCTTTCTGGAAGGGCTCTACAGTGGCCGGGCTAGTTTTTATTACTGTCGCACCCGTGGGAGAGCCACGTTGAAGGATATGTTGATGCACTAATTGGATCGGCTAGTCCGAGTGATACCACGGGCTCAGAGAAAACTCAATGTGAAATTGCACTTGAAATGGTACTTCTTCAGCGGCGTAAAAAGCCAACAACACAATTAATGCGCGAACTGAGGCTCGATAATCCATGGGCGGTGGTTTTCTCTTACCATATAGGAGAACCGCCTGCTCCGTTGTCCGTTATACAGAAATTAAATAGAAGGGGTATTCTGTGTATGGGTTCGTAAAATCCACCATCATGTAAACGAGGATTTATGTTCCCAGTCTAACATTGGTGAGGTACCGTCCGGCCCCTCAGACTGAACTGCCATCAGGCCCATCCGAGGTTCGAGTCTGGTAGGAGACGCCTACGCGCTAATCGCGGAAACCATTTCTCGGCGAGCCCGTGAGTTCGCACCCCACCCGCATTCTGTGAAGGCCATTCTGGCCAACAGCGAGAAACCGTACCAAAAAATAAATCGGTTTGAACTCTATAGGATATCATTAAATTATTGTATGACAAACAGACTGTTTTCGAATTTTTTTTTAAATAAAATTTTTGTATTTTTATTGTAATGAAAAATGATAACGAATCATAGATTTAATAGGATGATTTCTGTAATCTTTATTGATATTTGATAATATTTCAAATTGTTAAGAATAATAATTATTAATAATAAATAATACGAAACAATTGTAAATTTTACATTTCTTTATAACTATTCATTTAAATGATTCCTAACAATCCATCTCTTTTAGTAGGTACCTATGTCTTATGCTCATGGTTATGTAACATGCTTACTCTTACGGTCTTGTAAAATACTGTGACGTCATAGGTACCAGATTCGAACCCTTGTCTGAATAAAATTTATAATTGTTTCGGTTTATAAGGTCTTGACAGTGGCCGGGCGAGTGTCTTAACACTGTCGCATTCATAGGAGAGCAATATCGAGGCACATGCTGACACATAAATTGGGCCGGCTTGTCCGAAATGATACCACACACTCACAGAATACTCAAAATACTCAGAGTATTAAGACACTCGCCCGAACACTGTCCAGCCCTTCTAGAACCGAATTAATTATAATTTATAACTGTCCGGACCGGGATTCAAACCCGATTACTCTAGCTTCATATTAAACTACTTAGCTACGAGGCTCTCAGAAGGCTGTTCTTTCAGATGGGCTATGCTGATATTGCACAATCCGGCATTGGCATCCACACACGTCAGTTTTCCCGCGCTTTTATATTCGTAAATCGGGATACCAGGGTCGTGTTGGTGACTGCTGAAGTGGCTTCCATTGGTATTGCTGTGAGGAGAGAGGTATAAACTACATCTTCAAATATACTATCGAATTTTTTATGGTAAGAGATCACCTCTGCCCATGGACAACGATGCCATCCTTGGCACTTTGGTTGTGTTGCCTGCCTTTAAGGGATAGGTCACGCTTTTTGAAGGTCCGCAAGTCGTGTTGGTTTGGAATGCTCTGCATGTACCCCTTTTCACAGAGTGGTAGTGCGTGGCACAGAATGCCTTAAAAACGTTCAGTTGTTGAACGACAAACATGGAACAACGAAGTGATACGAATTAAATTTTAAAAATTAATTGAAGTGAAAGTTCTTTATGTGCGTGAACCCTCATTACCAAACAAAAGATGATATTAGCGTCACTAAAATGTGCAGCGGTTTTTACGCAAGAAGAGTAAAAGAGCGATTGAGAGAGAGGGTGAGAAAGTAATAGTTTATTTACAACAATATCAAAAGAAATCGCGTCAAGTAATGTAAATTTCAAAGAAATAAATTTAAAAAATTCAATTTATAATTTGGAGTAATTTTAGTCATTTAATATTTTAATGATAATTATTTTCTTTTAGGTGGTAAAGAATCTACAAGAATTATACGGAGATATGTACAGTCTTCGTAATGTGATATTAACGGGCACACATACACACAGCGGGCCTGGTGGTTATCTTGTTGACTTCATTCTGGATGTCTCAATACTTGGCTTCTCCAAGGAAACCCTTGATGCATATGTAGATGGAATTACTAGGGTTAGTAATAATAATAATAAAGTCACTTTATGGCATACCAAAAAAAATATACAAAGATTGAAAAATTATATAAAAAGAGAAGTACAATGGGCGGCCTTATCATTCACAGTCATTTCATACAGGCAAACTTTGTTTGGATTTATAATAATAATTTTAAAAAATATACACAGTGGCACACAATGAAACACAAAAATATTTACATCTTACACTAAACACAATATAACAAAACATACCAAAATACAACAAACCATACACAAAAAAATAAATAAAAATAAAAATAGTTTTTTACGCCGAATTTTAGGTCCTCCTATATAGTCACTCACTCAGCAAATCACAGTAGAAGTACCTTTTAAGTACAACTACCGTTTCACGCGGAGTATTCTGTGAGCCCGTGGTATCACTTCGGATTTAAAGGTATGTGCGTTAGCACACACTTTTAATCCTGCTACATATTAATGTAGCAGGCGAATATCCCCTATGACAAGAGATACCGCAGCCAATGGACAATTATTAGCGCCACCGTCCGCGCATTGGTTGTGTTGTCGGCTTTTCACTCCGTTTAAGCTGTATAATTTCTAGGTAAATGCCCATTTAACGAAAGCGTGTTTTTTAGAGTATAATTCGTGCTCATGAAAATATAGTCCCAGCGCGGTTATTCTACGGACGAACTCAAGTGACGAACGCACAACTGAACCGATCACCATTCTCCTATGACCAGAATCCTCAAGAGGAGAGAAACAGGTACATCTTTAAAGTTTAGTTAAAATGTTAAATTTTTTTAGTTAAAATTTTTGTTAAAATATTAACTTGTTTTTGGGATTATCTTTGGCGGACATATCTTGATAAAGTTGAGTTTCGGTATTAAACAAATTTTTAAACGATGTTTTATACAATAGCTTACAATTTTTTTTTTCTTATGAGCTTTTGTGATGTACGCATCTCGTTAAAAATATGTAACTTGAATTAATATCTAAGAAAAAAAATACTGCATAAATAAAAAATAAATACATAATTATAATTGCAGATGTTAATAAAGAATGCTATGCTATAGCTTTTCCGCGTAATTCCTCGAGTGCTACATGTTTTTTTTTGTTCAGAGCGGGTTTCGTGGCTTTTATAACCACTAAGTTGCAAGGGTTTCAAAAAATAACATTTCCAGGTACGATACAAATACAGACACAGAATTATCCCAAGTACGCATAGAGAAGATTGATGGCAGCCTATATGGAGTGATGAACTGGTTCGGAGTGCATACCACCAGTATGAATATGAGTAATCGATTCGTATCTTCGGATAACCTGGGTTATGCAGCCTTGAAGCTGGAGGAGACCCTCAATCCTGGAGCTCTGCCTGGGAAGGTATTATACAATTACTCTGAAAATATAATCTACCATGAAGCCAGAGGTATGGGGTTTGAATCCCGGTCCGGACAATTATAATTATTTCTTTAATTTATAACTTATTCGGTCTCTGGAAGGGCTTGACAGTGGCCGGGTGAGGGTCTTAATACTGTCGCGCCCTTGGGAGAACCACGCTGAAGCACTAATTGGGCCAGCTCAACCGAAGTGATACAACGAGCTCACTGAATACTCACCGTGAAATGGTAGTTTTTCTTGTAACGGTACTTTTACTATGTATCGATAAGTGAGTAAGGATATCGGAGACCCTTAAAAAGAACCGCTTGCCCTGAGTGAGCCTCTCCCCCGCCGGAAACGGAGGCTAGGACCGATATATGTCGCAAAGCCTTCTCCGGTGAGCTTCCGACCGGCCGCTCAAGCGGCTAACGTTCCCGCGACGGCCCAAGTCGAGGTTCGTGTTTTGCAGGAGACGCCCGCGACTCAACCCATTTCTCGGCGCCCCAAAACTTATGCTGTTAGTTATTAAAAAAAAAAGAAAAGGGTGAGCCTTCTGTTTGTTTCCGATTGTATAAAAAAGGTACATCTTTGCGGAACACTAGTGTAGTGTACTAAATGAATGATGGCTTTTTTTGGTTTCTTTAGGTTTCTTTTTGTTTTATTGTTGTATATTTTAAATAAATAAAATAAATAACTTCTCTCGCAAGAGATCGTTTCACAAAAACACGTAAAAACAATTATTTGTCCAATTACAGCCTTCAACAGTAGCGGGATTCTTCGTCGGTAGTCTTGGGGACATATCCCCAAACACGCAAGGGGCTCGATGTCAGTTCAGTGGAGACTCGTGTGATAATCAGTTTGAATTGTGCAATTTTGGAGAGCTTTGCTTCTCAGTTGGACCCGGTGATGATATGTTTGAAAGTACCCGGATCATTGGTACCCGGATCTACGAAGGCGCTCTGGTGAGTTATTAAGCAAATAACGCGGAAGACGGTTCAATAGTTACTTCTTCATTTTTATATTGGTATTCTTAAATAAAATTTAATGTTTTAGGAAGTCCTGAGGAGTCCTGGTGAAGAATTACGCGGTGAATTGGCTGTAGTCCATCAGTTTGTTGAGATGCCTGAAGAAACCGTTGCGAAGTATGATCCGACCACGAAGACCTTTAATGATGTATGTCTCAATTTTTGTTAATTTATAAACTGCGCGATTTAAGCTTGGTACCCATGACGTAAGACAATTTTCAATTTCAGTCGAACCCGGTGAGCGGTTGTGTTCCAGGCCTCGGGTACAGTTTCGCTTCAGGCACAATAGATGGCGCAAACCTACTTAATATAACGCAGGCACGTATGCTTTTATTTCATGTCTTAATCTAAGTTTGTAAAAAAATGTTAGGTTAATTATACAATTTATAGCTGGAGGTCTGAAAAGATTTTCTTGAGAGCCTCGTAACCCAATGATCTTAAAGCATACCATGAAGCGAGAGGCATAAGCTTAGACACGCGGTGCGAATAAAAAAAATATCATTTATTCGGTCTTTGGAAGGATTGACAGTGGCCCGGCGAGTGTTTTAAAACTGTCAAACCCGTGGTTAAGCTCGGGCTTTGAGAGTAAGAGATCACCGCTGCTCTTTGACAACTGCGCCATATTCCACGAATTGGTTGTGTTGCCGGATTTTGACGTCGCTTAAGGTATTTTAAGGTTCGCCAATATCCTCATTCACTCAGCGAAACAGTATAGTACCTACCGTTTGACGCTGAGTATTCTGTGAGCCCGTTACCAAATCATTTTTACTATCAATCACTTGACCCATAAATAGCCTTCTGACAGCCATTTTGATGATATTCCAGGGTACAATTAACAACAACCCCATACTCGATGCGATAAGTGGTGTTATAGCAACACCAACCGAAGAAGACATCAGCTGCCACGCACCAAAGCCTATTCTCCTTGCCACTGGAAGGGTAAGTTTTAATGTCTTATGGAAATGGTGGCAAACGAGCAGGAGGCTCGCCTAGGGTAAGGGCTCTCCGCCCATTGACAACATAGCCCTAGCAGAGCCACGAGTGCGTTGCGGTAGGAATATATAGGTACGCTCTTGAAGGTCAACAAGTCGTGCTGCTTTGGAAATCGGTGGAATACTGCGGTGGAATCATTTTATAAGAATCTTTTTTCTGAGATTATGGTATTATTGTCTGTAATCATTCCCTTGCCGCGCGACGTCTCTTGCCGATAACCGAATCTCGCATGAGCCGCTCTTGCTCTAGTCTTGGAAAACGCAATTTTAGCGACGAACCCTTGCGAAAAACGATAAAAAAAGTTAAGGTTGTCCAAGAGTGGACCGCTTACCCTAGGCGAGCCTCCTGCTCGTTTGCCACCATTTTCATTCAATAAAATATTTTCCCTAGTTCAATAATAATTTCCCTCCTTTAACTGTTAATTTTTAACATTTTCCAGGCTGAAGTCCCGTTCCCCTGGCACTCCAGTGTCGTATCGGTGACCTTAGTCTGGCTCGGCGGTCTGGCAATAGCGGGAGTGCCAGGCGAGCCCACGACAATGGCCGGCAGACGCATTAAGGATGTTGTCGGTTCGATACTCGAGGAAAGGAATCTGGAACCAAGAGTGGTCGTATCTTCGCTGTGTAATGAATACTTGCACTATGTTACAACTTTTGAAGAGTATCAGGTAATTTTTTTGTAGCGGGCGACGGAGTAGGTGGCTCTATTCTATGGTAAGAGATAACCACCGCACATGGACAACCTCGCCACAATCCTAGCTTTTTGTTGTGTTGTCGGCTTGTTACGCTGCCTAAGCGGTACAATTTAAAAGACCGATATCCTAACTAACCGAAACATAGTATAAATATTGTTTCACGTGGAGTATTCAGTGAGCCAGCTGTATCACTGGAAACGAGCCGAGTCAATTATTTAAATGAAAATGGATAAAATCTTATATATAATATAAAAAAACATAAAAATTTCAGATCCAAAGGTATGAGGCAGCATCTGTGATATATGGACCAAACACTTTAGACATATTTCTCAACAAGTTTCGACAATTCACTACTGTCGCTTTAGAGGTATATCAAAATTCAACTATTTTACACAAAAAAATATGTAAATTTCTATAAAATAAAAATAACACGACAAACTCCTGACAGAGATGAAAATATTATAAATAAAAAAAAAACAATTTTTCTATTAAATTCTCTTATAATTTATGTAATTATTATACATCTTAAAAGCGTGTACCTATCCTTAACAAGCGGGCGACGTATTGGCCTATTCCGGGCTGAGAGTGTCCATGGGCGAATGGCCGCTTATCCTAGGTGCGCCTTTTGTTCGTTTGCCTCCCTTTCTTAAGTTATATCTTACAAAATTTATGTTTATATAATTATATTATGGAATATAATTATATAAACAATTATATTATCAATATAATTATATAAAGATTTATATAATTATATAAGGGGGAGGCCTATGTTCTGCAGTGGACGTCTTACGGCTGAAATGATGATGAAGATGATGATGATGATTATCAATTAAATTAGAAATCTTTATAATAATAAACCAGTTGTATGTTAGTCTGAAAAAACAAAGATTCTTAATTTATTCGATACTATAATTGCCTTATAAAACGACATTTAAACTTTCATTAAAAATTGTCGAGCCGTCCTAATCATTACGTCAGCATATGCTTCATGGCTCTCTTACGGGTGTGACGGTTAAGACCGGCCACTGTCAATTCCTTCCAGAGACAGAATAAATTATAAATTAAATTATAATTTTTAAATGTCCAGAGCGCGATTCGAACCCGTAACCTCTCGCTTCATGGTAGACTTATTAAACCACTTAGTTGCGAGGCTTGGATATAATTGGGATGGTAATTTTTTTAAATCTTTTTATTTACAGAATGGGAACGTACCTGCGGGACCAACTCCTATAGATTATCGTAATAACACGATTAGTCTTATCCTGAGCCCGTCTTTCGATTCGACGCCTTCAGACCACAATTTCGGTGACGTTTTGGAGGAGCCCACATCAGCACGACCTGGGGACACCGTTAAGGCCGCATTTGTGAGTATTTATTTACCCACCTTCGAGGTGGAATTAACAAGCTAAAGCTAAAGTCGATGGGGCCGAAAAGTGTTAGAGAGGAGATTACGGACCAGCAAGCGCAGCGAAGGACGTCTACCTACAAATGGACAAACGACCTTTTAATGTTGCCGGAAGACGCTGGATGCAGGTCGCCTGCGACAGGTTGCATGGATGTCCGAAAGGAAGTCCTATGTCCAGCAGTAGTCATCTTACGGCTCAAATGATGATGATGAATACAAAGTTACCATATAGGAGACCCATAAAAAAGACTATGCCTTCCAAAAACTTCTTGATCGTAATACCACAGTCTCCATCGCCACACTCTGAGTCCAGTTTGTTGAAGTGGTCTTCATTCTTCACCAGCTCGTCAGCGGCTGTTAATAGACTCTTGCGCATCAAATCACAGCACAGGAGCCTTCCTGAAGTGGTTCTGAGAGGGATCTTTTTTACATTAAAAAGCATTAATGTTGAAAATATGTTTGTCGTTCCATAACTAAACGTTTCTAAAGCATTTTGTGCCGCACACCACCACTCTGTGAAATTTCTGCAGTTATTTCCAAACCAATAAGGCTTGGAAACCTTTAATAGAAGAGCATACCTATGACTTAAAAGCCGGCAACACATCCGTGGCCATGGCCTAGGCGTGTCCATGGGCAGAGGATCTGCTGCTCGTTTGCCACCATTTCCATAAAAACACCTCTATAAGTCGAACATTAAGGGAGTTGCTAAAATATTTAGCAACTTTATAATTCTTATAACTCGAAATATCGAGTTATAAGAATTTTGATTTGGTATATTCTGATTCGACATAAAATGTGTTAAATATAACTCAATTATATCCAGTTACGCTGAATCAAATACAGCTATATCCTACAATAATTGAAGTCAAAGAAAGCTAAATGTAATTTAATTCCACTTTTATACTCAAATAAATAGAAATTTTTATCAATTAAAATTAGGATTATTAATAATGTTCACATTCTTTACAAATTGTTATTGCTATCAAAATAATTAGCGACTTTTTTGCTAACTGAATATTTGACATTTTGGATTTAACTAGCATTGATTCTATAGGCCTCATATATATTTATATATCTCTTTAAAATATGATTATTTCTCAGGTTGCAGGAAATCCTCGACATAACTTACGTCAGGAGTCAACCTACGCTGCTGTTGAAAGACTGGAGCAAAACCAATGGCTGGTGGTAGCCACAGATGCAGATTGGAGCACTAAGTAAATTGATTATAATTTATAATCTTAACTTAATCTAAATGGCTAAACCATAAAAAACAGGCGTAGAATAACCCCGTTGACGATTCAAAATATCTTATAACACGTTCTATTGAATGCGGAGGGCGACCTTGCGGGCTCGCAAGGAAGAACACTTCTGGGTTTGACTTCCTTAACTCATTTCTATTTCATCGAAGGCTTCTAAACTTCTTACTACTTACTACCATACTGAAAAGGGTTCTAAACTCCTTTGTCTCGCTAAATTTTCGCTTTTTACTTTTTCTCCATATTTCCATCTATGATGCTATTGCATCCGCCTAGCCATAAAACGATATTTTTGTTATAAACTTTCTCTATAACGTATGAAAAAACTGTTACTTACAACTCGTTTAAGATGAGTTACCTATATTTAATTTCACACTGACACAGAAACGACAGAAAAAACATTAAAAATTATCATAAGCAACAAACTACAATGTATACAAAAAAGAAACAACAATATCACATATAAAATTGTATTATTTTCTCACAAATGTGTATGTATTATATATTAATTTATTTTCAAGGTCTTATAAAGATAACAGAAAACCATTGAAAAATGAATAAAATCATTTAATTTATTTCTTTGTTAAAAAAAGTATTCTTATCGTATGAATCAGTATAAGATATATTTAAGGTAAGAGAACACCGCTGCAAAAGACAGCCGTGTTACAGTCCGCGCATTGATTGTGTTGCCGTCTTTATACGCCGCGTAAATGGCATTTTTTTGGACCTCCGATATCCTCACTCTTTCAGAAAAACACGGTAGAAGCACCATTTCACGCCGAGTATTCTGTGAGTCTGTGGTATCACTTAGGACGAGCCGGCTTAATCGAATAAAATCAAAGCAAAACACCAATAATAAACTAATAAAATCATTTAAGTTATTTCATTATTAGGAAAATTATTATCATATGATTTTTCAGATTCTCGTGGGAACAGAACCTCATCTTCCGTACCAGTATCGCGACTTTTGAATGGACAATTCCAGCTGATATAGCCATCCTACAGACACCCTACCGTATCGTCTATTACGGCACATCAAGGAACCTTCTTGGTGCTCTCAGAAATTTTGTTGGGACGTCATCTAATTTTACAATAAATACAACAGTATAATATACGTTATATTGACTGCCATAGAAAAAATCCTAAAAATATTAACAAAACCAAAGTGTTTTTTTGGTTGTGATCAACTTGTATCTAACCCGTGGAATAATAGTGCGAAGCACTTTTTTTTTCATATTTCAACTTACAACGGTGCTCCGTTGTATAGGAGACCCACCAGCAGGTGGGTCAAGAGAACACCGACGCCCATGAACACCTGCGCCACAGTTCGCGCATTGGTTGTATTGCCGGCTTATTGACCTCTTAAGCGGCACGTTAAGGGCGTCCGATATGAGGATATCAGTGAGGACTTACTCTGCGAAACACAGTACAAGTACCGTTTCACGCTGAGTATTAATAGTGCGAAGCACTTCCTTTTTTCAAAACTCAAACTCAAAAGCAAATTAAATACAAATAGGCCTCATAAGGGGCACTTTTGCAAGTCATAATAAACCTACCATTGGTTTGGAAGATATAGATGTAACAGGTGATGTATAACACCGCCGCTCACAGATAAGCGTGCCACAGTCCACGCATTGGTTGTGATGCCGGCTTTTTACGCCGCTTAAGCAGCATTTTTTAAGGAACTCGAATATCCTCACTCACTCAGCTATAAAGAAGAAGCATCGTTTCATTAACCGAATGTATATTTATCATTTACCAAGAGTATGAGACTAGTGCCAGGCGATCGTCATTTATTAATAACTTCCTTATAACACATAACTATTCTGCCATAGTATTATAAGCCTTATGCGGATAAGCCTATGTCAGTCGTATGCCTGTATTTAGATGTGACAGTTGTCTAGTGTTTGATTAGAAAAGTTAAATGATTTTAGATTTATGTAGTGAGCGAGTAATATTAAATTGTGCGAGAGAAAGACATCTCTTTAATGACATCTTACTATTTTTATGAGTACCGTACCATTGATTTTTAATTGTTTCTTTTTATAACTTTGCTTTATATTAATAGAATAATACATGCACAATATTTAAGATACTTTATGTGAATAAAAAGTGATATATCGTGACATTTCAAGTGGGTAATATTATTTTGTTTTAATTATTATATATTTTAATAAATGCCAGATCATGATATGATCAATTATTGATGTTGCCTATGTTCTTGAAGTTTTAAAATATTATTCCGTGGGAGTGCCATGCAGAAGCAAATGCTAATGCACTAATTGGGCCGGCTCGTCGGATTTGATACTACGGACTCACAGAATACTCAAGGTGAAATGGTAGTTTTACTTGAAACGGTACTTCTACTATGTTTCGCTGAGTGAGTGAGGATATTAGGAGGCCCTTTCAAATTCTGCTTAAGCGGCGTAAAAAGCCGGCGATAAAACCAATACGCAGACTGGCGCGGTTGGTGATGTGCGGCGGTATTTTCTTACCATATAAGAGACCCACCTGCTCCGCTGTCATTAAAAAAAATATTTTTATGTTTTTTTTCTAGATTAAATTTATAATCTTTGAAAATTAAACTGTGTTTAAGTTATTAAAATGCCACCTGAAATAATCTTTTTCTAAATATAACGGAAGTATATCTTTAAAAAATTTCAAAACGTAGATAACTTATCAATTATTTAGACACACAGCAAGTATTTATTAGATTCCGACCGAATGTGGTTTTCCGGCCGAAATCGAATCCGAATGTCCGTCCGTGGCTTCAGTTTCTGCCGAAACTGTAACCGAACTTTAGGTTGGAGACTACTAGTATTTATATTGTCATACAGTATTAAAACTAAGCTAACTTAAACTAAAATTTTACGGTATGTCAAATCATTGCAAATGTAAATTTTAAATTCCATAGACAATGTATAGTCATTTGGATAATACCTAATATTAACAAATGTCGTTTAAACAAATTGACAAAAGTGGGCAACACAGTAAGTACGAACTGTAGCGCAGTTGGAGATGGCTTTTCTCTTACCTTATAGGAAGCCACGTGATGCGTTGTCCGTTATACCAGTGTTTCCGTAGTGGTCCGCAGTGGTACGCGGCCTCTCCCTAGGGTCGCGAGTATATTGGAGAACCGCGGTGTCACATCTGAACCATACATAAATGTTAATAATATCTAAAATAAATACTTAATCTGGTATTTTTTTTGTTTATTCTTTTAAAAGGTCTGTGATAATTGACCATGAATTCCTTGGGATCCGTGGCTGACATAGGTTTGGGATCGCTGCGCTAAAGCCTTAAAACCTTACTTTCTTGACTGCTCTTACGATATACAGATAGACAAAATATTTGAACAGAGATAATATTTGATACACAAACATATCAGAGGTCATAAACTTTAGCTCAGCGATAAATAATTTGAGTTTTATGATAACAGTGATAGTTTGCGTTGGGTAATCTAAGAACGCATTGTGTCTTGCCATTTTAATTACAAAACTTGTGTTTGTGGTTAGAATTAACTCAAGGTGAGTACTATCTTAAGATTATTAAGATCCGTTTTTTCCAAGTTTCATATGCTGACTGCAGGTATTTCCAAGACAATACGACGAAGTTATCCAAACCATATGGGCTATGCTCAGAGTTTGGCTACGTAATCGAATCAGAAATGAGGAGATCTGTAGACGAACTAAAGTTACCGATATAGCCCGCCGAATTGGCAATGGGCAGGCCACATCGCACGTAAAGCGGATGGCCGATGGAGCCGAAAAGTGTTAGAGTGGAGGCCACGGACCGGGAAACGCAGCGTGGGACGTCCACCCATTCATGGAAGTCCAAGGGGGAGGCCTATGTCCAGCTGTGGACGTCTTACGACTGAAATGGTGATGATGATCCAAACCTTAAAAAAACATTCTTATCGCTGGCAACGCATTTACGACCCATCAGAGACTGGGATTGTTCATAGACGAAGGTTCGCTAATCCTAAATGAGCCTTATTTCCTTCCCTATTTTCATAAAAATATTAGAAATTATAAACCGCTTTAATTTCAGCTTACTTAATTATGGAGCTGTTGCGTAATTTCAGGCTTAATTTTTAGGTAAACGTTGTGCCCAGTTATTATATTAAAATTGAATTATATCTTTCTCATGTTGTCGAAATAATGTGTTATTAATTGATTATTTATAATTATATTGTGTTAATACATATAGTTAGGGTAGGTACCTTTTGCAAGATTCGCTTTGCGTGCACAATGATCACTGTGTTGCCGTGAATGACAGCAGTTACAAAATAACAATTAATTAAATCTTAATAATTAAAAAAATTATTTCTTTATTCTCGAAAATTTTGATCGCTCAAGTTTAGAACGAACTTATGCATTTATTTTTTATTTCTGTTACAGATTAGATACATATTGCCGCCATGAAGCCAATTACTAAGAAGATAATAAACCGCCCAGAAACATGTGTTGATGATAATCTTCTCGGCGTAGTTGCTCTGTATCCCACTCTGAGGCTGCATCCGAAACACCGCGTCGTAACTGTTCAGCGAAGTGTGAGTACAAGCACTTTTATTCTGTAATTTTTATATAAATACTCCTTAAACTACGTAAGACATATAGTAATAGGTATTTACATATAAAATTGGCGTTATGTCTAACTTTGATATATGAGATATCTCCACTTTTTATGGCATAGCGCATAATGGAGTAAGTGGGTTTCCTATTTGATAAGAGATCACCGACGTCCATGGACAACCGCACCCGCACTATTTGTGTTGCCGGCTTTTTACGCCACTTAAAAGACATTTTAGGGCCTGCTATCGTAAACCACTCAGCGAAACAGTAGAAGCACTGTTTCAACTTTCGAGTATAACTACCATTTCACGCTGATCATTTTGTGAGCCCATGGTATCAGTTCGGACGAGCTGGCCCAATTTATATTTAGAATATGCTTTAGCATGGCTCCCCCACAGGTTTATTGAACATTTAGGCATTTTCACCAACTCATTATACTTCAAGTGGTTTAAAAAATATGAAATAAAACAATTTTATCACCACCTGCAGCTGACTCGTTTGTGGTTTGTGATGGACCCGCTTCCATTTGATCTCTCATTGTCCACAGGTCTTGTTCTAATAATAATTAAAAAATATTATATTATTTTTCAGAACAATACAAATAGGGTAGCTATTCTAGGCGGTGGTGGTTCCGGACATGAACCTTTCGCTGCAGGTATGTGATTTATCTTTTAACTTTAATATCAACTAATGTCATAATGAAACTGTATATTTTTTGAATAAAACTCAGGTAGCAAAGAATCAGGACGCATTTTCAGTTTTTTAAAGTTTATTTATATGTGTGAATAAAACAAGATTTGGTGTATATCATGCAATCATGGCGACTTTAAGCAGATGTGGTGTCTGTTGTGTCGGTGTATTTGTTAAATTGTCCAGACCAGGATTTGAAGCTATTAAATTTTTTTTGATTCTTCTGTATAAATTTAATAATGTAATAAATTTCAGGTCTGATCGGTGCTGGTATGTTAGATGGCGCAGTGGCTGGTGGGGTGTTCGCTTCTCCGCCCACAGGCCACGTTTTGTATGGAATATCGCAGCTTTATAAATACAATTCAGGTAATATAAGAAATACCATTAGAGATATACACATAAATTTTCAGTCGTGGGAGAGCCATGAAGCATATGCTGACGCACTAATTGGGCCGGCTCGTCCGAAATGATGCCACGGTCTTATAGAATACTCGTGAAACGGTACATGTACACAATTCAGAGTAAGTGAAGATATCGGAGGCGGTGTTCTCTTACCATATAGGAGACCCATCTGCTCCGATATCCGCTAAACGATAAAAGTATATATATTTATTTAAACTTTGAAACTAACAGTTCATTCACTACTAACCACTATCCACGTAAGGTTCTTTTTAGATCTCCATTCACAATTTTTTTAGGTGGTGTACTGGTACTTCTTGGTAACTACACAGGCGATCGTTTGAATTTCGGTAAAGCCATCGAAAAGGCTAAAATCGCTGGAATTAAGGTAAGTTAATATTTATGTACGTTACAATTTATGTGCAACAAAATCTAGGAAATTTAATCACATTAAAATAAAGTATCATTTCTTGCACCATAAGGCTGTTTAGGAATGTGACCGGAGACACCAGGCCAATGTATATAAGCTACCGATCTTTGGAAGGGTTTGATAGTAGCCCGGCGAGTGTCTTAATACTGTAAACCCTAATTAATTATTTAATATTTTTATAATTATTATATTATATAAGAAACCGACATAGCCCGCCGTATAAGGAAGTTGAACTGGCAATGGGCTGGCCACATCGCTCGACGAACCGACAACCGATGGGGAAGAAAGTGGCGAAACCGCCACGCGACGGAAAGACGCCGTCAACCGTTGGACCCAGATCGCTCAAGGTCGTAATAGGTGGGCGTCTTTGGGGGAGGCCTATGTCCAGCAGCGAACTTGATAGGCTCGATGATGATATTAACTATTATATTTATAATATAATAATTAATATCATCATTAACTTTAATTAAGCGGCTTACCCGAAGTGATAACACAGGAAACAGTACTTGTATTATGTTTTTTTAAGGAAACGGTGACAAAAAAGAGCGTACCAATCAGTTAAAGGCTGTCAACGCCCGCGCTGCTCAGCAGCGGCCAGCATGCCCATGGGCGGAGGACCATTCATCCTACTTAGTCTCCTACTCATTTGCCACCAATATAATAAAATCTCACTTCTAAAGTTCTGTTTAAAGACTAGATATACCCTTAATAAGGATTAGTAGATTTTCCAACTTTTATCTACAATTGACTAGATTGCCGGCTAAGCGATGTACCCTTGATTCAAACTAGTTTACCCCCAGTTGGCTCACATAAACATATTTCTACAGGTGGAGGGTCTCATCGTTGGCGAGGACGTGGCTTCAAGTAAAAATAAAACCGGTGGTCGCAGTATGTGCGGGGAAGTATTCTTTTTTAAGGTATCTACACCATATGTATATAATTTCTTTCTAATTTATTATCACTATACAATCGTATCGGTACTTGCACTCTGTTTAGCTAAATAAGTGAGAATATAGAAGATCTATGTAATTATGCTGCTTAAGCAATGTTAAGAATTGGCAACACATCAAAGCGCGGACTGTGGCGCGGTTGCTGGTGGGCGGCGCTGTTCTATTACCATATAGAGATCCACTTATTCCGTTACCCACTATCCAAAAAAAATATCTTTTAAAACCTTATAAATTATCAAGTAAAACCTAGCATATTTTAACCTATTTTTTATTTATTGTTACTACCAACATAATAGTGTCTTAATAAACGTATATTAACAATTTATTTTTATATATATTTTTATTCTATAGCGGACAACAGATGAGGTGGTTCTCCTTTATGGGAACAGAACACCGGCGTCCATGAACAATCACGCCATAGTTCGCGCATTTGTTATATTGCTACCTTTCTACGCCGCTTAAGCGATATCCTCACTCACTCTACGAAACACTGTAAAAGTACTGTTTCATGCCGAGTATTCTGTGTGTATTAGTTGTGTGGTGCACTGGCTGCTAAGGGATACGATCTTCTGACGATACGGGATATCGCTGTTGAAGCCAATAAAAACATGGCGACTTTGGGTGTCTGTCTTACTGCTTGCTCTCTACCAGGTAAATTCAATAATGTTTTAAGCTTATTTCTAACTAGTAAGCTATACAGTGCAGTTAGTAGAAGTAACATAGTACCTACAATAGCATCATTTTACAATTATTTATTCAAATTATATTTAACTAATAAGTATAATAACTAAGGCTAAGATGTTACATATATAATATAAGATATTACATATTATAATTGAAATCTTAGATTTAGACTTTAATAAACATATGACCATTTATTTATTTAGTAAAAAGCGACGGGAAACTTTGCACCTGTGTATTTAATCTATCTGTCAGTTATTATTTAGACCGTGAAAAAATAATTTCAACAGTCTCGGGCGGCGGTGATCTCCTACCACAAGCACAAAATTTATTGTAAAACCTTTAACTGATAGGTCAACCACCTCTCTTTGAGATAGCATCAGATGAAATGGAGGTTGGCGCTGGCGTCCACGGGGAAGCTGGGATTGAAAAACGAAAGATGGGATCGGCACGGGAAATTGTTAAACTACTTATTGATCAGGTATTTATTTTTTACATGTGAATTACAAATTACAATATTTACAAATTAACCTACAATTTCTAAGAAATATCTCAATTCTAATTTACTGATTTCTAAATTTTCACCCGCGAGAGAGCAATATTGAAGCATATGCGAACGCACTATATGGGCCGGCTTATCCGAAGTGATACCAGGGGCTCACAGAATGCTTAACGTGAAACGGTACTTGTACTGTGTTTCGCTAAGTGAGTGAGTGAGGATATCGGAGGCACTTAAAAATGAATCACTCCCAAAGCTGAATACTAATACTAAATACGTAACAAAATACATATAAATCTTTTAAAAAGGTAGTAAATCATCTGAAGCTGAAAGCCGGCGCTCGAGTGGCCGTGATGATTAATAATATGGGAGGCACTTCGTTCCTGGAAATGAATATTATCGCTGCTGAGACTAAACAGTATTTGGGTAAGATAAAAAATCGAAAAAATATTAAAATCATTTATTTTCATCAAAATTACACAATCCTGATTCTCAAAATGACTTCTTTCAGAAAAGTTAACCATACGCCCCGAAAGGATATTCTCGGGGCATCTCAAGACGTCTCTAGAGATGCAAGGCTTCCAAATCTGTCTCATACACTTGAACGATACTCATGGCAAACTTTTCTTGGAGCTCTTGGATTATCCAACAGAAGCGTTGGGCTGGACTGGTGGTGTCTTGTCTGTTAGGCCGGATGAGGAGTTGGTGCACGGTGATGAAGAAGACTTGCAAAGCGAAGGACCGAAGGTAATATTCGTCTTTATCCTAATAACCTTCACAGAATACTCAGCAGAAAACGGTCCGTGTTTCACTAGGTGAGTGAGGATATCGCAGGCCGTAAAAAGTCGGCAACGCAACCAATGCGTGGACTGTGCTGCGATACTTGTTTTTATTACTTTTTAACTTTAAGAAACAAGCAGGAGGCTTAATTAGGATATGAGGTTCCCCACCCATGGACACCCCTCGCCCTTGCAAGTCCGTCAGTGTGTTGCCGGCTTTAAAGGGTTAGGTATGTTCTTTTTTTGAAGGTCCCAAGTATTGGCTTGGAAATATCTCTGCAGGAAGCTATTTCCACAGAGTAGTTCGCGGCAAAAAATGCCTTAAAAACGCTATGGGTAACCATATTTTCATTCATAATTTCAAAATTAATGCTTTTTAATATGAAAAAGTCTCTTTTGCTACTGTTACAGGAAGGCTCCGGTCCTTATTTTACTGAAAAGGAGCAAAATGTGATGCGCAAGAGTCTTTTAGCAGCAGCGGACGAGCTGGTGAAGAATGAAGACCTCCTCAACAAACTGGACTCAGGATGTGGTGACGGAGACTGTGGGATTACGATCAAGAAGTTTGCGGAAGGTATATTCTAAGAATTTTAATATTTATGTTATTAAATTATATTAAAATTATTGGTTCCGATCGCTTAATCATATCGCCATTGGGAGTTTGTAAATGAGAATTGGCAGCTTGCACTTTCCCTACACGTACTACCTACACGTCCGTCTGTCAAAGATGTTATTACTGCAATATAATTCTTTCTTTAAGGTTTTATATATTTCCATGATTTGCACATAAAAGAAACGTTTTTAAAAGCGTGAGAAGAAAGATGTATTCGGTGGATCAACCTTTTAGGGCCTTCCCTAAAAGGTTTGTCCACCGAATACATCTTACTTATACACATAAAGATGTGTAAGGAAACCTTGTAACGCGAAGATATGTCCTAAAAAAATATAATTCAATTTATTCGGTCTTTGGAAGGGATTGACAGTGGAACTGTCTTAACACTCGTAAGCGTGGGAGAATAATGCTGAAGCATATGTTGACGCACTAATTGGATTGGCTCGTCCGAATTTATATAACAGGCTCACAGAATACTCAACGTGAAATGGTAATTGAAACGGTGCTTCAACTGTGTTTCGCTGAGTGAGAGGATATCGGATTTCCTTAAAAATGCCGCTTAAGTGACGTAAAAAGCTGGCAACAACCAAAGCGCGGACTGTGGCGCGGCTGTCCATATAGGACACCCACGCTTTACGGGGCCTCCGATTACTTCTCTAAATTTATTTTAAAGTTTTTATTTAAAATAATTATTCGTCCGTCCACAGCGATAAAGTCACTCTTGACGACAGCGGCACTAACATATCCATCAAACATATTGTGGCAATTATCGGAAATAGCGGAAACGGATATGGGAGGGACATCGGGAGGAATCTACAGTTTAGGCTTGGCTGCAGCATCACAGGCTTTGGCTAGGTAATTTTTTGTTATTGCATAATGGACAGATGGTAATTCGAGCTTTGGTTGTGCTGGTTACTCCGCGAAATACATTGAAAGTACTATTTTAGAATAGTATTCAGTGAGATTAGTTGTATACTTAAAACTAATTCTATTTAATAAAATATAAGAAATTTGCAAAACAACTAAAAAAAGAATGCTTTTTCGAAAAATCTATTAATTCAATAGTTTAAGTTCACCAGTATTATATGCTTTCTAGGAATAAAGGAATATTTTTAACTTTTCAGTGGTAAAGAGAATGATAGGAATATATGGTTATCAGCCTGGAAGAGTGCAATGAAAGCCATCACAAAGTATGGAGGCGCAGAACCAGGAGACAGGACTATGGTAAGATATAGTTTTCTATGGTATAGCGGACAACAGAGCAGGTGGGTTTCCTATGTGGGTAGACAACACCGCCGCCTATGGACTACCGCGCTCCGGGCATTGGTAGTGTTGTCGGTTTATTACAACCTATTTTCCTCACTCCGCCAAAGCGACCGTTATAAGCGTAATAGCAATATAGCATATATTAGCGGCGTAAAGGAGGCAACCATACAATCAATGCGCGGCTGTCCATGACCGGCGCTGATTTCTTACCATATAGGAGACCCACTTGCTCCGTTATCCGTCCTATCATAAAAAAACTTGGAGCGGTCTACCACGTTTTCTTTTCCTATGCCTTATAAACAAGTAAATGAATATTTTTTCTTGACTGATATAATATATATATTATAAAATTTAAATCTTCTCAACAGTTGGATACATTGCATACGGCGTCCGAGGCGTTTAGGCAAAATATTGGAGCAGACATAAAAACATTGCTTTCAAAAACTGTAGAAGCGGCGGAAACGGGCGCGAAGAACACAGCGAATATGGTGGCAAGGTAAAGACGTATCTCGTCTTTATTTAACATAGGGGCACAACCAGTAATGAACGTCGGTCGAGAAGTCTCACTTCGGACGAGCCGACCCAATTAGTGCGTACGCATATGCGTCAACATGACTCCCAGGCCGCTGTCAAGTCCTATACCTTCTTGAATTATTCATGATAGACACATTCTATTTAAAACTGTTTACGTATAAGAATATTTTGTTAATGCACGTCAAAAATTTTGAAAAACAGGGCGGGGCGCGCCTCTTACGTAGCCAACGAATACATTCGCGACGAAGACGCCGGTGCACGCGCAGCCGCCGTTTGGATCATATCTCTACTCAACACCATCAGCGATAGTGTTTAATAATTAAATTATTTTACAAAAACGCATGTATTTAACTTATTAACTTTAGAAGAGCTTTGACATTGGCCGAGCGAGTGTCTTAAGTATTGCATTCGAAGGAGAGCCATGCTGATGCAATATTGATCCGACTTGTCCGAAGTGATACCATTGGCTGACAAAATACTCTACATGAAAGTGTATTTATACTGTTTTGCTGAGTGAGTGACGATAAAACAGACAACCAAAGCGAAACACAGTACAAGTAATATTTCATACTGAGTGTTCTATGAGCTATCACTTCCTACGAGCCTGAGTTTTAGAATTAAATTACCAACAAAAGACAAAACTATACCAACAATATATTTTTCACAATACCAACGACTTACATAATCGGCATTCAACATTTTACACTACGTCAAATATCACTTATTTGAGAATCATTTAGGAAAAAGACACCCAGCGGTCTTTTGGCCTTCCCCACATTCTGTATACTTTTTTAAAATATAAATAATTACGTCTCATTAAAATGTAATAGTTTTCTCAATCAATAGTGGTAGAATATAAATTCTAAAAGTCCCATTCGGTAGTTTTTTCAATCTCCATATCGGATAACTTCTCCTCAAGTAGTAACGCGGATATGTCACCTGGGAACAAAAAATACAACGATTAGAGCAGTTCCAGTCCCCGGAAAACAAAAATCTTTATCTATTTAATTTATAATTATACTATACTAAACAGAATATTCGTGTATTCTACACGTTTTATTTACAAGTTTATATTTTTTCAGTATTTTAATTTTTCAAACAAAATTCTCAATTTATTAAAGCAATAAACCTTAAAAACCTTAAAAATGAACACTATGAATCCTATGGAAAGTATAAACTATCATTATTACCAACTTAATTTTAATATAAAAAAAACCACTCACAATGATCAGGTTTGATTGGCTTTACTCGTGCAATGAGGCTCGGGAGAAAGTCGCTTCTTCTGATTTGCTTGAAGAACCCGTGACTCAGCAGTTGAGTTGTCGATGGACGCATCTCCGGATCCCTGAAAAGGATTTATGGATCTATGAAAGAGGGCATATTTGTCAGCGCTATGGATATACTAACTTAGACTTACTCATACGTATTGCTTTTAAGACGTACGTTGAAGACATATGGATGCCGGACCTGTTCTCCAACGAAGCCTCGATGCCTGCTCTATTAGATTTTTTAAATGAAAATTGTGAGGCATACGAGCGGGAGCCTCAGCTAGGATAAGCAAGCCTTCGCCCATGTACACACCCAGCTCCTGCTTTTTAAAAATGGTATTGCGGATAGGAGAGCAGGAGAGTCCTCTATATGTAAGTGAACACTGCCGCCCAAGGACAACCGTGCCACGGTCCGCGCGTTGGTTGTGTTGCCGGCTTTTTGAATTAAACGTAGGCTGGTTTTAGTAATTCTTTCAGAGGTAATCTGATACGCTTTTACAATAGGATCCCAGAAAATGTTCAAAATCTTTGTTACTAAATTTAAAAAAACTGCCAAGGTCGTTTGTGTGATAAAGCATGTAATAGTACACAGTGCAAATGATTTCTTAAATGACGTCACTGCTTGTGAATAAGGTGTTAATGCCATTTTCAGAGTAATAATTTTGTTATATTTTTTTATATTTAAAGAATCTAACGGAAGCAAAAAACATTACACCCAATGAGTTTGATTCGCGGGTTCTTCTCAGTGGGTTTAGCTTGGAGCCGGTGGTAGACTGATTTTGACGATATTAGTTTTTGACGTTCAACGAGCTGAATTTTGTATTTATGTTGAATAAAAATATTTCATTTTATTTAATTTCTACGCGATGTTGTTTAACCATAGAGGAGACCCGTCTGCTCCGTAGCTTGCTTGCTATTCATTAAAAAAAGAGAAACCATAGATTTTGTGATGAAAATAGCTCACGCACCTGTGCAGAGCGCTGTCGGTCAGCCTGTGAAACGCGTCCGACAGCTTGCGCCGCGCGTACACCAGCCGAACGCGGCACATACCCTCAGCGCTGTCACCCACGCCGCTATCAGTGTTGTACATACCTGAAATATTTAATCATTTTTTTAGGAATAGCTACTCACTGTTGGCCAGAACAGGATTTCATGTTAAGGCGAGAATTAGAATTTTGCCGCGGTTAGCGCAAATGTCTCCTGTGAGACACGAAACCCGGCTTGGACCATCCCGAGAGAGATCCGTTTGAGCGACAGGATGGTACTCTATTTATTACATCGGAATGGCGACTCCACCAAAGACCTATTGCGATCTTGAGCGATTTGGATCCAGCGGTTGGCCGCGACCTTTGAGATCGTCTTTCCATCGCATCGCAACATCCCACATATAAAATTTAAACGAATTCAATTCCTTTGCTTAGCTGAATTTCATCATCGTACATCGAGGCAGAATATCTTTTCTTCCGTACTGTGTGGGATTAGCTGCATGCAGAGATATTTTCAAATCAATACGATTTGTGGACCTTCAAAAAGACCTCTCTCTTAATACCTGGCAATGCACAAGCGATCCACTACCCAGTAGGAGCTGGAGGTGCCCATGACAGGAGGACGACATAAGGCATAATTAAGGAGTCTCTTGCTCCTTCGCTTCCGTTTTAATTTAAAAACAAAAAAAAACAGTGTAAACCACATAAATAATCTAAAGAAGACAAGAACGGTGTTATGTTATTGAGGTAATTAGTGTCAATATAAACATTATTAATAATATATAAGTAATACTCTATGTAGCGATTAAATTTTAAACAGTTTATTAATTGTAATTAAAACAAGAACAATTTAATATAATTTTCTCTAAACAAAAAAAAAATATTTATTAAACAAGATAAGTAAATAATAAAAATAATGTTATGTCCTGGCATTTAGCCACATACATGGTTCATAATTCCATAGAAATATTCATATTTACTCTACAAAGTGAAGTAGAATGAGTTTATAAATTCAAAGAAATAATGGTAAACTTACTTTTCATTTCACCATCATCCAGTGGTTCAGGAAACGATGAGCAGTCGAGTAGTTGAGGTCCGTTCCCTTTAACTTTCTCAGTGAACATGAGAGTTGTAGGTACTTCTGAGAATGGCACAGCGCCATTGGCCAACTCACAGCACAGGATGCCCAATGAATAGATATCAGATTGCTCATTGTAACCTTTCAGATTCTAAAACAATCTTATAATAGTCAATAAGTACAATATACAGCAATTTTAATTAAATGCAATATAATGACTTTAATGAAAAATAGATTCAAAATTTCATTATATTTTACTTTGAACGAGTCTACTTTCAATACCAAAGGTCAAGAAAGGTTATTTAATCTAAAAAATAGAGTAGTTTAAGGTTAGCTTTGTACTGTTAGATGTCATGATTTTGTTTTAAATATCTATGTAAGTAAGTTTAGACATGTATGCATGGAAGTCCAAAAGGAAGGCCTATGTTCAGCAGTGGACATCTTACGGCTGAAATGATGACGAAGCTTAGAAGACATTTAGATACCGTACCTGTTCCAATACTTCTGGGCTCAGCCACATCAAATTAGCATTGTCGTGGTCTGGTGGTGGAAGAGTGTGTAATTGTTTCTGCCGACGTCCACGAAGCAACATACTTGCTGCACTTCTCAATCCTGATAATCTTACATTACCCTGTGTATCTAGTAGCACATGACTTGCTCTAACACTCCTTAAAAGCATTACCATAAAAACATTAGTTTATCAAAAGATATATTAAACATCAGAGTTTTAATTAAATATCAAAGTAGCTACTCACAGAGTAGTGATCAATAAGTTTTTATTTCCTGAGGGTTTTCAGGCACATTCTTTTTATTTATAAGGCTTTAAAAGTTTTATACATATAAACAGATAAAAAGAAAGCCAACCTGTGAACATAGAACTGTTTATGCAAATACTGCAAGGCCAGCAACACATCTCTTAAAATTATGGCACAGGCTAGCTCTGGTAGTCCTTCTTGAAAGTATCTGTCCAAAATATCTCTACAGGAACCCAACTCCATTAGTGGAGAAACTACATATAACTCTTGGCCATGTACAAATGATGTCAAATATGGAAGAATATTTGGATGTTGGAGCTCCTTTCTTGTTAATATGTCTTGCTGAAATGATGATTGACTCTATAATATTTATTTAAAAACACTATTGAAGTTTACATTAGCTATTTACAATATTGAAAATAAGTTAAATATTTAAAAAGCTTTTCTAATATAACAGTCTTAGTCACTGTATAATATTAATAAATATGATCAATTGTTGCAATAAAAATGTTATCTATTTGCATATAAGTGACTTGTTTTAAAGATATGCCTTTTATTACATTTTAGTACTAAGATACACAAAAATAGTTATAAAAATTCTGATTCATTAGTAGTTTTGTTTAGTAAAAGAAAATGAAATTTACCTGTATTAAATTGGCCTTTTCTCTAGACTTATCAACAAAATACCTTTTAATAGCAACATTCTGGTTGTCGGGTTTATGAACTGCTGAATAAACTACGGCTATTCCTCCACAGCATTCAGATATTATTGAAGTCAATTGATAGTCATTAATGTCAGGGTTAAACATTGCTATTGATTCCATTCAAAATACTAGATACTTTAATGTTACGATAGTTAGAGCATAGTTGGCAAACTAAACTGTTTATTTGTGAAGATTGTTATTAACTTCAAGTCTATAAATAAACAAAATAATAAGGAAAACAACAGCTGTTTCTAAACCAAAATAATATTCACCTCCCTTCGGCTTCGGACTTTGATAATTGTTATGAGTGAAGTTGAAAATTTATTACGACTGACATTTGAAAGAGACAGCATCAAGTGAAGTCATTCATTAGTGTAGTCTGTGATTACATTTTTTATGGTAAAGTTTACCAATTAAATAATAAAATAATAAATAATAATTATAATATTTAACAAAATTTATATGTTAATACATAGTATATATTTTAAGTTTATGAACATTAGTTTCATGTACTTCCTTTATATATCCTCAATTACGTAACATCCTCTCGAAGCTTATTATTTTATCTTGTAGGTAACTGAAAAAAGGAGTTTGATAAGAGATGAAACATTTAACCGTGGCTTTACTTTATGTAACGCATTTAAATTGTATACCTCTAATCTATTTTAAAGTATGAATTATCATTTGATGAAAAAAATAATATCATATTTATTTTTATCCACCTTGGCAACCATCGCTTAAAGTACCAACTGAATAAATTTATATATTCTACTACAGTATTTTAATAATCAAATAGTGACTGTAAGAAATCAATTAACACCTCATTAGTAACATTTGCTTTTGAATTTGTCGGATAAATATTTAAAGGAATATACAGCTTATTTAGATATACCAGAAGTTTCTTAGCTACACAAAAAAGGAGTTTATATATAAAATTGGTGCTTCCAAAAGCTAATCTAGAAAGAAAAAACGCATGAGACCTTGTCATTATAAAATTAGAACTCGAAGATTGTCAAAATTGGCGCGAGAAGCGTCCGTAACCAGCACTACCAAAAAAAGGAAGATTCGCAAACGGGGCAAGCAACTTTGGGTGTGCAAACTCTTTCAATCTCAATAAAAAGCTGTAATTCCTATATATATACGATGGCGACCGCATCTCTCATACGGTTTATACGATGTACTCACGTCTATATAAATCCGGGGAGTGCGCCAAGTCTAAAATTAAGGTCGAAGAATCCGCCCGCCCGCCTCAGTCCACAGCCAACTGCCGTCGAAACGTAGCAAAGTCATCCGGACGTGTGCCACCCAACTCTTGGCTATCGCGAAATTCAAAAGTAACGTGAACGCGGTGCGCCGTTGTGATTTTTTTTATCGTGGCAGTGTGAGTGATTTGTGGATTTACGAACACTAGTTGAAACGGTGAGTTGTTCAGATCGGGGTTGTTGTGAAACAAATTCAGCTCAATTTATTTTATAAACACGTGTTCGTTCAGTATAGGGTTACAGATGTATTTCACAATATGCATAAATGTATACTCGTGGAATTTTCAATTATTTCTGAGCCATTTCCTGTTCAAAGTTCAAACATACATATATAAACGTTTATAACAGAAAACCCTGTTGTGTGTTGTAATTCAAGATGGCGACGATAATCATAATCTAAAATTTGATTTTGCAATTAGTATTCGAAAAGCGATAACTTTTACCTGTGCCTGAAGTTTATAGTTTAATGTCTATAAATATTTAAAGCTTCGAAAATCAGTTTTAAAGTGAACTGTACTATATTAGTAATAATAATATAGATACTTCACTTTATTATTATCAAATTAAAGAAAAATATATCCAAGTCTAGATTAGATCATACATAGGAAAGATTATGAAATATCACTGAGAAGAAAGAAAAAGCTTTATTTACTTGCCAACAATACAGAATAATACAATTATCTATTACATAGTAAGGTCAGTGCTCCACCGTGTGCCCCACCACAAGTCGTGTAGCGCTGATTTTCAGCGCCGCCCATGGGCAACATTGAGCCTACCAATAGTGAGACTGGATTAAAGTCTATCGGTTAGAACAAATTGTACACATTTTTTTTTGTCCTTAATATGTCTTTTTATTTCAACGGATATTTTTTATATTTATAAGAGCCTTTTTTGTTATAAAATATATAATTATTTAATTTTTAATCATTATGAGGTTAGTTTATGTTTTTATCCAAAGTAATTTTTGGTCAGTAGCTCGGTAGTATTAGAGTAAGCAAAGCATAATGTCTTTAATTCTTTCTTCTTTATTTCTTTTTAAGTCCATACCTGGATATGGGCTTCGGCATAATCTCCCATCTCCAAGATTATGCATCCATTATGCCAGTAAACTTTTCATTATAATCAGTGATGATTTATGTTGAGTAAACTGGTAATATTTGGTTCAGCCCAAGTTTTCATTCGATGAGTCTAAATGTCTTCATATCCATTTTTATAGTATAGTGTGCAATGGAATGGGTTTCCTCTATGATAAGAGAAAACTGTTGTTCATTACCTAAGCGCTATAAACCGAGCTTGCTGTGTTTTTACGCCGATTAAGCGGTATCGTTTCAAGGGCCTCCGATATCCTCAATCACTCAGCGAAACACAGTACAAGTACTGTTTCACTCTGATATGCTGTGAGCCCGTGGTATCACTTTGAACGAACCACTTCACTTTAAAAAGTTACACTTACATTTCACTTGGAAATAACTGCATCAGCGTAAACTTCAGGGTGGCTCTTCCACGGATAATTTTTTTTGAATTATGAACTTTAAAAACAGATTATAAATAATATACTAATAATACGTTTGTCCCTACAATAATGAATTTTCATGATTTCATTCATTAATTTGACCTTAAACCAGCAATTTATGATAAAAACTCGCATGAACGTTTGATGGTATTTTTCCAGTTGTTTCCAGAAAATTGAGTCCGCATTGCGTCAGTCTCAGGCGCCATTGAGTCTAGACATCAGAAACAGGAAGCTGATTTATATCGATTTTCTTGCGCTGCCTTTTTAACCCGTGACGAAATTTGAGTAACATACGTTGTTAAGTTTATCTGTGCCGATGTAGTTTTTAAATAGTCAGAGATTAGGTTAGTTAATACAAATATTAGGTCTAAGAACGTGCTATGAAAAATAAGAATTGACCTAAAGATTGTAAATACTACGTCTTAAATTCCCAAATATGGGTAAAGGACTTGTTACCATGCGTCAATAAATTTAAGAAAAACTTTAAATGTCACAGTTTTGGCGCCAACGCAACAACGAGGGCATAATGTTTTGTATTTTTATTTAAATTGTATCTTAGAGATTTATATATAATGTTATTGGAGTTATAAGCATAAACTATGCGAGTATGTGAATAATTAAAAGAAAGTGGTATAATTCTCTCGTGATTTATTGTAATACGATTGAAATTCTTTGCAAGATGCAACTAAAATATCCACCAGTTTTCTTGAGAAAAATGAAAATAGATTTTAAACGGTCAGTCACCGATGGTCGTATACCCCTTTAAAATATAGGGAGTCGATTCGAATCTTAAATTATTACAGAATTTATTTAGGTTAGGTTTTTCTAATTGCCTTTATATTTAGAGTAGTTACACGCCCTACTCAAATTAATTTTTGTACACAGATCATTTATTTATTACATGATAATCGCTCTTGAATGTTGGATTAGTTTTTATATTGTAATAAATCAGTAAGAATACATACCGTACGACGTACGGTATCGTTAGACGTCCACTGCTGGACATAGGCCTCCCCCTTGGACTTCCATGAATACGTGCCTCCAGCGTCTTCCGGCGACCTTTATAAGGTCGTCTGTCTACCTTGTGGTGGACGCTGCGCTTGCCGGTCCGTGGTCTCCACTCTAACACTTTTCGGCCCCATCGGCCATCCGCTCTACGTGCGATGTG
>DWCF01000158.1:0-61611 GCA_018230265.1 Delias oraia | reverse complement strand
GTATCCCAATTAATATACAATCCATCAGAAAGTAAATTCGAGAATCTTGTAAAAATACTTTAATGAAGAAAGCTTATTATAACGTAAATCAATTATAGACGACAAAGAGACATGGAAACTTCTGCACAATTACCAACCGTTATCTTCTAAACTAGGAAATGTAAGTTCACTAACCATTGTAAATTTGGCGATAAAAAAATTTAAACCATTTGAGTTTCTTGTTGTTTCTCGTAACTTCACTATTGTAAATTGACTTGCAAAAGAGACCTTCACAGGGCCCATTTTAATAAACTCTTCTGTTTAATATATTAAAATGAATTTTAAATTAGATGCGACGTTTTTTAATGCAAAAAGTGGCAGAAGGTTCACCTTGGATAAGCGGTGCTCCGCCCATGGACACAATAAGGGATAAAGGTAAGCTCTCGTTTGGGATCGTTTTCATAAAAAAAATAACATGAGTACAAAAAATGTAAAAGCCCGTGGCAATTAAAAATTTGCCATAATTTTAGAACAGAGTCTATGGTCGCTCACCCGGCTTTTCTAACAGCCCCGGTGCAGTTGAAAGATGCGGCCGCAGCGCCCGTCTGTTTCCCCTTGTACGGTGAATTCATTGCGCTCTCTCCGGGATCCTCTTCGTCAGATACGGCCGTTGTCAATGACATGCGATCATCGTCGGATATCTAGGTTAAAAAAATGATAAATTAATTAGTCCTCATATAGTATTATAGTAAATGGTCTTATGTGTTCTCCACGAAACGAGAATTTATTCGGTCTTTGGAAGGGCTTCACAATGGTTGCGCGAGTGTCTTAACACTGTCACATCCGTGGGAGAGCCTTACTGAAGCATATCTTGACACACTCATTTCAGGATATCGGAGGTCCTTGTAACAGCCGTTTAAGCTATAAAAAGCCAGCAACTCAACCATGCGTGGACTGTGGCGCGATTGCTCATGGGCGGTGGTATTCTCTTACAATATAGGAGACCCACCTGCTCCATTATCTTCTATAGAATAATAAAAAAAACAATATAGAATAAGAAAAAAAAGAAAGAATTCCAATTCCTATATTTTATATATTACATACGAAATTATTGTTTATAAAAAGAAATAAAAACATTATTCAACTTATATAGGGATGGGAGTTAGAAGTTTAGTAGATATAGCAATAAATTGGATAAGCTAAGTATTTTTCTGTGTCCACGTCAGTAACGCTAGAAAACTTTCTTTGCTGCTCTGGCCATGACAGCTTATCAATAAAATAGATCTATAAATAAAATACTTTCAGCACTACGTCTTCAGATTTACTCCTTTTTATGAGTGAGTGAGGATATCTGGCCTTAAAAGTTCCGCTTAAGCGGCTTAAAAAGCCGTCAACTCAACGAATGCGCGAAGTGTAGCGCGGTGGTGTTCTCTTATCATATAGGAGGACAACCTGCTCCGTTGTCCTCTATACCATAAACAAAATAAAAAACTTATGGCGGGCAACGGTGGTCTCCTGTATGATAAGAGATCACCGTCATTCATAGACAATCGCGCTTGTGTTGCCAGCTTAAGTGGTATAATTTCAAGAGCCCCGATATTGTCACTCACTCATAAAACTCTGCACAATGAATCAGGCTGGTATTCTGTGAGCCCGTGGTATTATATCGGACGAGCCAGCGTAATTAGTGCATCACAATGGCTCTCCCGCGGGTAAGACAATATTAAGATACTCGCCCAGCCATTGTCGAGCCCTTCTAAAGACCGAATAAATTATAAGTTTCAGACTAAGATCGAACCCGACCTCTTGCTTTGTAGTAGGGTTATAAAATCACGAAGCTATGAGACTTCTTAACAAATATTTTTTTTATAAAGTCAATAACGAGACAGACCAATTCGTAATGACACTAAATCACCGCCTTTCCAATCTGCGCATTTATGTTGTCGGCTTTTTTGCCACTCGAATAAGCTAAACATCGTGGAACTACTCAGCGAAACATGTCTGTTTCTGTTTATAAAACATCTAAATATTCTAACTGCTAACTGGAATAAATTTACATAAAGTGTATTGAAAGGTAGCGTCGTGAGGCTTTTACGTGTATGCAAATAGAATTGCAAGTTGTAAATCGCGGGTCCGACTGCTGAGCAAACTGGAGTAAAATATAGCGAGAACACTTCGTTTGTCGAGTTGAGTTTACACAGTGCTTAACGAATTTACGGGTTTCACATTAATCCTAAGGAATGGTAATGGAATCAGCATATTTTAAATTTGGCAAACGCTATCTCTAATGTATTTACGCGATCATTTTAATTAAAACCCCTTGAATTGAATTCAATTGCATACAATTCATCGTATTTAATTTTTTAAATGAAAATCGGTAGGCTAACGAACAGAAGGCTCACGCAAAATAAAAGGCCACCCATTACCACCCCTAAATCCTGGAGAGCTTGTGGATGCGTTGCCAGCCTTTTTATCTTGATTGGACGGTCCCCAGCTATAGGTTTTGAAAATATCCCTGCAAACAGCTGACTGCTTTAGGTAAGGGTGATGGGTACTAAATGAAGCATTCGCTTACAGACTAGTTGGGCCGGCTCGTCCAAAGTGATACCTCAGGCTCACAGAATACTCAGAGTGGAATGGTAATTGTTCTATGTTTCACTGAGTTACTGAGGATATTGGAGAATAAATGATAAAATAGACTAATCATTTTTATAGTATAACGGCCAACGGAGTATGTGGGTCTTGTATATGGTAAGAGAACACCGCCGCCCATGGACAACCGCACCACAGTCCGCACATTGGTAGAGTTGCCGACTTTTTATGCCAATTAAGCAGTATTTTTAGTATTGATTAGTATTTACTGTTTCTATGATAAAGTACTGACTACTATTAAATTCTGGAGCGAGTTTAATATAAGGCTACGCTAAAGAATTATTACCGCGGACAACACAGTACAAAAGAAATTACGTTTTACGTAAAGAGAGAGAAAGAAGTGCTTGAAAATAATTTTTAATGTTGTAAATTGCTAAGATGGAGTAAATCTAAAGGTATTCGTTGGAAATGGTTTCGTCGGCTATACCTAACGCAATTTGTAGGGTCGCGCCCTCTTTGCGGGAACTAAATTTTTTATTCTTTGCGATGTATAATTTTATGGTAAGGAAAGTGGAAACTTATTATATATTAATGAAATAATTTATTTTGAATTTATATAAGTAACTAATCCTGGTATATGTTTTTATCGCCTATATTGCTATTTTGTTGCTTTTAAAAACGTGGTTCATGTCACGCTGAGTATTAAATAAGCCCGTGGTATTACTTTACACGAGCCTGCTGTATTAGTGCGTTATTATATGCTGACGCGTCTCTCTCACGAGTTCGACAGTATTAAGACACCCGTTCGGACACTATCAAGCCCTTTCAGAGACCGAATAAATTAGAATTGTCTTGATCGGGATTCGAACCCGATATCTCTCGCTTCATGATAGACTTTAATTAGACTTAGTGTTTGAATTTTTAAAAGACGCAGCCGAAAATAATACAGCCTTATTGAGGTTGTATTTCTTGGAACATAATATATGCAAGGAGCATAAAAATTATACTAGTGTAAATGAGTTGATAAAAATTGCTATGGTTCGTTATTCTTTAAAAGTATTACAAGAGTCACATTGTTAAGTCAAAGTCAAATTTATTTAATCTGTAGGATACTTACCATGGAAACGTCTTTATTTTTTTATATTAAATGTTTGAGTTTAACGTATATATGATTCATTAATGACGAATGGAAACTGAAGAAAGGAGAAATAATATTTAAAAAGAAAAGGCGTCATAAATACGCGTGATCCATGCACGTGTATGCCATTTATCAACGACTCAGAATCGTTTTGATCATTGATCATGCGTTTAAGGGAAGATTTAGGACGTACTATTCGTATTTAGTAGATTTTTTTATTTTTCGTCAATCTCATTAAATATATTTTTAAATAAAGTTAAATTTTAAGATGGTATAAATAAAAATAATCATGTATATTATTTTTAAATAGGTAAGGTGTGTGTATTTGTTACATTATAAACGGATCTACTGAACCGATTTTAAACAATCCATGATTTTTTAATCATTTAAACAATAGAAAACGTTATTTGTTAATAATATGAGTTATATTAACCTGACATTATTGGTTCATATAATCATGGGTTATATAATATATAATATTTAAGGCTTAATTGTAGTTGATTTTTTCAAAATTCAAGAAAAATTCGTCGAACAATGTTTGCCGTAACAATGAGTCCTAGATAAGCGTTGTATATCTTGGATAATGTCAATAAAAAGCGATAGCTTAGATTTTCACATCATAATGTAAATGACAATATATTAATTTGTGTGTTTGCTATATTTTTATGAAATAGCTAAAGCAACTAAAAACCCATGATTTAAATTGTATCAGGAGAATCAATATAAATTGATTCGAATAAAATTGTATCGTCATAAATTGTATTTCCAAAGCACAAAGATTTTTATTATTTACATTTTCATTTTGTTCTTTTTCCTTTCATTATAAATTTACAAAGTAAAGTATATATTCTTTGATCTCTTACTTGATATTACAATAATAGGCAAAATATCCTCTTGTATATACCTTAAATAATAGGAAATATTTACTATTATATAAAGTATATTCAAATATTTCCTGATTGTTTATGAAAACGGTGACATACGACCAGAAGGCTCAGTTAGGATAAGTGGTTGTACACCAACGGACATCCCATTATATGGTATTCATCGATTTTATTTTTATATTTTATTTTTACACTCTTTTTTTCAAGATCCTCAAATGGTATTAACTTGGAAATACCTTTGTAGGCAACTGATTCTAAAGAATGGAGGTGCATGGCACAAAATGCCTTAAAAACGCTCAGTTGTGGAACGACAAACATCGAGGAGATATGGATGAGAACTCCACTAGAATCGATGAAGCTCATTAAAAATTAAAGGATTTGACTCTCTTACTCTCATTCTATGTACACTTTTTTATAAAAAAATGAGTTTGGCAATCATTCCTTTTTTAATGATTTAGAACACCTTTTTATTGTTCTTAACTAGAAAACCCGTTATTTCCTAGATGTACATAAGAAATATTTGCGATGCTTTGTGGCGTTGGCCCATGGCAGCGCACTCGGTTGAATGGCACTCGAGTATGCCACCGGCGCTCCCGTCTCTTTTCTCTAAAAAATTCCATATTGTATAACAAAATTTGATATGTACGTAATTGAGAATGGTTCAACAAGATAACACAAAAGATTGGATATAGGGCGGCTTGTGAAGGCTACGAATAATACCCGAGTGTTGTTATCAGTGTTCGTTTTTAATACATTGTTTAACGCATTAAAGGGGGGATTTATTTTTACGAATTAGAAATTATCTGAAAATGCAAATCTTAGACAGTTTTTTAGGAAATATAATTAAGTATTTATTATTATTGTTGGGTTTTAAAACTAATTAAACATATAACAAAATGAAGACACGATGCCTTATAATATATTTATTAGGTCGTTTGTGTTGATGGTAAAGCAATGCTGACGCATCAATTAGACCAGCTCGTCTGATGTGAAACCACGAGCTAACTGGGTATCAGCGTGACTGTGCGATGGCCCTTGAAATTGAAAAAGCCTTGAAAAGGCCCTTGAAAAAGGACGGCAACACAATTAAGACTTTATGGAGTGGTTTTTGATGAGCGGCGTTGATTTCCTACTATAAAGATGATCAGCCTGCTACATTACCCGCTATACTATAAATAACTAATGAAATGTGTGATAAAATTAAGAAATAATAGGTATGATTTATTTATTATATAGTCGACAACAGAGCAAGCAAATACCGGCCATGATGGTAAGAGATGAACACCCTCCATGGACAACCGTGCCGCAAGCAGTAGTTTGGTTACGTTTTCACCAACCTAAACTTGTTTTGCCTTTAGTAAATTACAGCATACTAATTCACATAAAATACAGCACTATTCACGCTGATATTCTGTAAGCATTTAGTACCACACCAGATAAGTCCCTTAAGTGCATCAGCTTAATTCACCCATGAGAGAATTTAAAATTTCACATAAATCAGTTGATTAATTTTGCATAATCACAAAGAAAAAGCCTTGTAAGATAAGATTATACATTTTCTCATTAACAAGTATAAAAATCTCATATGAAACTAAAGTCTTCTACAAGTTATAACAGCAATATAATTTTGTAAAAGCATGTTTTTCAATTTTCAGCACGGAAACGATCTTCCCTGAAGCCTGAACTTCATTTGAAACACGCAAACGAATTGAGAAAGAGTTGCAAGAGCTTTTATGCAAGAAATTTGTAGAACACGGAACTTAATTTATACTATACTTCAAAATTATTATTCCTCTAAGTGAGCACGGTACGGGTAGATCCTGTTTAAATAAATCGTTTAGTTTTAGCTCTCAGCACTAGGCTAGAACTCTGTATAACCTAATTTATAAGCTGGCGAGATATTATAAATAATGAATCATTATTCATTGTTAAATGGATAAACCACTGTCTGAAACAATTCGGTTAAGTTTTTTTCGGTAAGGTACTAAAGTAAAACAAATTTTCTAGACAAATTATAGAATAAATCAAAACAATAGGCCGGAACTTTTAAAAAGATAATCTGTCCGGGAAGCTAGTAAAATAAATATTAGGAGAATTTTAAATAAAATGATTTATTATTATTAAAACCGTTTTTTTATTTTTTTAAAACTCGGAGGCTCATTTAGAATAAGCGGTTCTCCACCCATGGATATTCGCAGCCCATGTCTAGTCGTAGGTGGGTGGCCGGCTTTTTAGGGCTTGGTTCGCCCTTTTTTTGAAAGTTCTCAAGTTGTATTAGTTTGGCAACATCTATGTAGTTAGCTGATTTCACAGATTTATGGTGCGGCACTAAATACCAAAAAAACACTCAAATTTCGAGGTGATACGGATGAAACTGTATTCTGCCCCGATGTTTTTACCTTGATAAATAAGATAGAAGATGCTGAGGAAATTAACGTCTCTAAATAAATATAAATTATCTTATTTACTAATAGATTATTTTATGAAAATTGGAGAATCTCACCTAGAATAAAAATAATTCTGCACGTAAAATTACCACCCTTTTTCATAACCGTTAACTAAACTTAAAAAAATATTTATCTTTTGTGATTTGAAAAAGCAGATTTTAGCAAAGTTAGGAGTGAGATATAAGATCTATTTATCAAGAGGCCGCTGCAAAAGGAATTAACTGATGTGAGAACAGAGATTCAACATTTCATTCATTTATGCGTTTTTCTTATCAAAATTTCAGCCTTACTTTTCTGAGATGGTAAGACTTATAATTATCTTAAAAGCTTTCGTCAAATATAGGTTAAAATACAGAAGACCTAGTTATATTCAAAATTGATTCAAAAGTTCTAGCTTCCTGGATTATTTTTTGGGTTCTACATTATCTATTATTCCCGTTATTAGAGTAAGTTATTGAAGGATAAACTAAGTATCCAACATTGCTTTTGGACGTCTTAAATTTGTAAGTTGATACGGACTTAGTTGCGACCTCTGGGGAAACTGATCCACTCATATAATACATAAGTATGTTATAGTGCAGTATTTTGGAAAAATGGATCTTCTATAAACATATCGTTTTTTTATATTATTTTCGAATAAATGTTTTTATGATATAGCGGACAACGGGGCAAGTAGGTCTCACTACTAACAGGACACCACTTTCTAGGAACAATCGTAAAATATCTGCGCTTTGGTTTATTACGCCGCTAAAGCGGTATAATTTCAAGAGCCTCTGATATCTTCACTCATTTATCGAATTACAGTAACAATTACCGTTTCACGCTGAGTATCCTGTGAGTCCATAGTATCACTTCCGATGAGCCGGCCCAAATCGTGTAGTCATCAGCATGACTCTCTCATGGGTGTAAACAATAACGTATCTCCCCCATGCAGACCCATGCTGAAGCATATGCAGACACACTAATATGGCCCACTCGTCTAAGATGAGACTAGGGCTACACAGAATAAAAGCGAGAAATAATACTTGTAAAATACACTGAGCGAGTTCTACAGCCCATAAGTTTAGTTTACATGCTTGTCCATAGGCAGCTGTGATCCCTTACCATCTACCCCGTTGCCTGTTATCTAATAAAATATAAATTCAATACTAATGCTCAACTTAACTGTAATTATTTAGGTTTACGGTTGATTTGAACTTAAGAATAGCGTTTAATGCAAATTGAGACTCTTCTGCAAATCCACAGAGTAGTATAAAAGGCCTCATTAGTAAAAAAGGAAATTGCATCTTCTCACGAACGCAGAATTAGGTCACCGTTATTCCATAGATTCGCTATTTAACATTAAAACTTATCTGAAAACCCATACAAGTTAATGTAGGAACTTGAATTGAAACAGGATATGTGTACACCTATGTACATATACATTTAAAAAGGAAGGTTTTTAAAGTGACCCATTTTCCCGCTTCAACGTAATATTTTTTCACATGACTTGGTGACTAAAGTGATCACACTAACGTACTTTTTTTATAGTAACGGGGGTAAACGAGCAGGAAGCTCACCCAGGGCAAGTGGTCCTCCGTCTATGGACACCCCCAGCCCTTGCAGAGCTGCGGGTGTGTTGCCGGCCTTTAAGGAAAATGTACGCTCTTTTCATGAAAGGCCTCAAGTCGTATTGGTTTAAATACCCCAACTGGCAGCTGATTCCACAAAGAGGGGGGCACAAAATGCCTTAAAAAACGCTCAGTTGTGGAACAGGAAACATCGAGGTGAAAGGGATGAAACTTATTTTGCGTTGAAATATTGTATTATTACTTTTGGTGCCGTTAATTAATCCACTGATGAAAAAAGGGAGTGTTTTTAAATCACTAAATAGTTAAAATCTGTCACCTCACCAGAAAATTTCAGTCATGAACGTTGAGTCAAAAACTTTTTAAATAAGTAATAGTTTTTATAATGATGTTCTTAAATAAACATTTCTGAGACTGAAAAATAACTTTAAACCTAAAGAAGTCTACAAAGTGAGCTACGTAGCGCCTACGAGCGTAGCAAGAGTCTATACTTGTAATTATGACGTTGCAGTTGCTCTACGCGAGCTTTTTATTAAGCCACCCTTTGAAGTTAAAATATGCTTCCTTATTCATATTTAGGAACAAATTGCATCTCCCGTTCATTAAAGCAATAAGTTTCCCAGAGCTTGTGTACCTTTTATGCATATGAAATTCTCAAATCACCATCTTTGTTGCCAAACTTCTCCAGAACGACTCGGCTATTTTTTATAAAATTCTATATATATGCGTCTAACGCCGTAAGACGTCCACTGCTGGACATAAGCCTTCCCCTTGGACTTCCATGAATACCTGTCGGAGGTGACCTGCATCCAGCGTCTTCCAGCGACCTTTATAAGGTCGTCTGTCCACCTTGTGGGTGGGCGTCCCACGCTGGTGGTCGTTTTAACTATTAACTATCAATTGTATTATTATTTTATTTTTATTTATTTTTTCTTTTATTTTTTATACCACTAAGTGATAAGGGTACTTTACCCCAAGTATATATGTTTGTATTTTCTTGCTTTTATAAAAAAAGTTTGGCGTTGTTAATTAACAATCTTATTTCCTTGAACGAAAAATGTGTGAATAGTGTAAGAAATGTATCTAACAAGCACAATAGAAATAAATGTTATTCCGTTTACAAATAAGATTTCCTCTTTAAATCTTACCTTAGTTAGAAAAGCTTCGTTGCAAACTCGCGCAGTCCTCTTCCAATGATAATGTCGAAACCGGACGTTACCGAGAAACTTAGCACCTTTTATTATCGAAACTTCATACGCGATCCGACGGATATTCAATACGTCTGTGCGTTTTTTATATTTATTAAGTTTTCTACGACGAACTATCCTCTCATCGGGCTCAGAATACTCCCCAGTACTGGTTAAACCCTCCTCAGCAGCCCATGCGCTCAGCACGCTCTCAATAAAACTAAATAACTGTTGAACATTCGGTTCCAATTTACTGGGTATGTACAGGTATGGCGAGACAGTTTTCTTCGGTACGATTGACGCTCCTTCGGGCTCATCTTCCGGCGGTGGAGCGGCTTCGTGGTAGGGGCAGGTGTGTGTTTTATGGTGATGATGGTGGTGATGATGATGGTGATGTTTTGCCTTACGTTTCGTCACCTTAGAGGTCGATTCATCACCTTCTCCCTTATCACCGGTCTCGCCTCCACTGGAATGGGAATCGCCGCTTCTATCTCGTCGTGGTTTCGGATGTCCATTCGACGTGAGTGCCACCAACGTACCAGAGGCTAAGCAGCAGTGATGCGCCACGCAACAATAGCGTGCATCACTTTTACTGACTCCCGTGTGAGATTTGTGACAGAAGGATATATCCGGTATTCTGGCTCCTAAGGCCGCAAGGTGCGCACGATCCGCGCAAACTTGCATGAGGAGGTTCTCTCCAAAGTGTACAGTCTTGTGTCGGCGGCGTCGCATATGCATCATTGTGCCACTGCCGGAGAGGGAAGCTGGGGCCGATACCGAATTTGGTTTGGCGCGGTGCTCCGGGGCACGCGCACACCGAGCCGGCGGCGCGCGGTGCGACTCCACCATCATTGGCGGGTGTGGCGACAGTGGCCAGGTCGCGGACGTCACCTCATTACGTCATGTATCGCGGTGATTTATTAGTTCTTATATATTTACACTTACATCGTATGTATGTATCACTAAGTCATTGTTTTTCAATTACTAACAAAAATTATATGAATAATCATTTATGTGTGCGTGTCGCAGTCATCTGCTTGGATCCGCTATTTTATTGAATGACTTTAGTTGAATTTGACTAGAAATGAACAAGCGTCACTCAAAGGTCAATTAATTAGAGGTTTATAGCATAGCCCATTGAACAGAGCGGACGTAAAATCAGCCAAGTGACTGTAATTTAGTTAATTTTATTCCCAATGGGGCGTTATTAGTCACCGAAACAATTATGACGTCAAACAACTCGTGTAGCTGAAAGCCCTGTATTGATATTTTTAATGAATTTTACTTCAAAGTGACCTTTTCTTAATAAAATAGCAGACAGGATAGATTTAATTATACCTAACCTATATTTCGGCCGTATATCTCATTCAACGACTACGATAAATGACGAATCAAGACCTTGAACGTTACAGTCAACGACTTGACGAGTTGTTAGTAATTCAAGTAAATTTCGTCTTCAATGAACGCGCTAGACATTCAATCAAATAGCGGATTCAACGAGATGTATGCGACATATACATTTCTCGTCTATATACTGACTCATTAATGCTTTGGCGAATCATATCACGGCCGTAAATAAAATCTTTGTTAGCAAGCAAGACTTACTGGTTGTCTTTTTATTATTGAATTTGTTGCAGTGCATTTATATTTTTTACTTCATAAAAACATGATAATATTCTCTCTTTCCAAGTATAATAATGAAATGATAAAAATTTCTAAGACGACTGGCATTTTCTTTTAGAGGTTAACTTATTTCGAGTTTTGCAAGTAAAAGTGATAACTATACGTCTTTCTGTACAAATTAGATGGGTCTAATTTTGCTAACAGCATATATTACCCCAGGGAAGTGGCACGTCATACCAACATATATGAAAATAGATTAATAGAATACCTATTTTATTTCGTATTATCAAAGTTAATTTAAAAATAGAAGTATAATTTTAAAAACTTTCAAATATTTCTAATTTAAAATGTTTTATATGGAACTAAGTAGCAATTTAAAATTTCGTTATTGAATACATTCTTTTAGATATACATAATTTTTTTTATAAATAGAATAATTTATAATTATCTATCTCTTGCAATTTAACATTGGCTATAAAATTATAATATAAATAACAAATAAATAAATCATTAAATCAATTATAATTCATTTTAACACTCGTCGCTGCCTACACAGATATATGGAAATATAATGTAGTAAAACACACTTCACAAAATTAATTTAAGCAAATTTATCAAATTTTAATAAAATTCATAACTAAACAGACAGCTTCTTTATGAAAATTTTTGAAAGCTTTCGACAACTGTTTGTAAAAGATTCGATTTTAAAAACATTTCATAAACAAAATGATTTCATTAAAAAATACATTATATTCAGAAACTACAATTTTTGACAGTAAAAATCAAAGTATAGTATAAAATATAGTATAATATCAGAATAAAAGTTAAGATATATGTCCTAATGTTACTCTAATTTATACATTTTTAAATAGATATGTTTAAATTCTGTACTCAATAATTTAGAATGTAGAATTCAATTAATAGAAAAAATGTTTAGAAATACAATCATTTATACTGATTTATTGCTATGAGATGCATATAATTTGATAATAAAAATAATAATATGTCAGATTGACTCTGTTTATTATTAAAATATAATAGATTCATAGATTTTATGCCAATATTTCTATTTAATGAATTAATTTATATTAAAAGTATTTAAATAACAGATTAAAAGTTTATATACTACATAATTATTAAAATGAAACATGCTATATCATACAAATTAAAACAAATCATACAAGAGTATCATAAAAATAGTAGTATGAACGATAAATTGCGTTGAAATTTACCGTAATGAGTTCATATTCAGTTACTCTGAATGAATTAAATTTCATGCCAAAAATTCATGATTCAATTATTCTATTTTCACATATTATATTCGAAAGTATTTTTTTATCAGTTAATATATCGAAGGTAATAATAAAATCAAATTGAATATACTCTGATATTCATAATCTTTAAAATATTCTATTTTATATATGTTGTTGTATGAACAAGATTTTATGGAAATAAATTGAATAATTTATGAAAATTCCTAGTAATATTAAAATGAAGTTAATTATAGTTAATAACCATTTGTAGAGAATTTATATTGATAAATGATTTTGAAATCAATGTTTCGTTAACTCATAATTTATTATTTTCGAATTTAATATAAAATATCAAACTCGCGATGTTTAAGACATTTTCAAGCCAGCATCCTGCATTGCGCCAAATGCCTATTTCTATTTGTATTTAAGAGTAACATAAATTCACACAAACTTTCTATAGCAATATTGTCGTGATATGCCGCTGCTTTCTAAAACAAATCCTTCAGAAGAAATTATTAGCGAAGAATAGGATATTTTAACAGATACGCCACATTAACAAGCCAATATACAAAATTCAGCTTGATGCATTAATACAATTTCACCACAACGTTTCTCGCTAAACCTGGCCCAATGACGTTCGGTTACTGGGAGAGGCGTCGGTATACATCACTTCACAAGAATCATCTCAATCGTAGCACTAACAGAGTCGTAATAGCAGTAGTATCGTTTGTAAAAAAAAATTAAGTTGATAAATAAATAACTTTATTGAGTTATATAATCGTTGAGCGGACACGCGATATCACACCGACGCCCGGATGGTTCACACTGCGACTGCTGTGCCCGAACCGCACGTCTCGTAAGAGGCGGTATTCGTTAGCCGTCGTGACGGGACGAACGATCGTAACAACTCGGCTGCGTTCGGAGCAGGCGCGCAGAGGGCGGGCGGCAACGCGGCGCCTCTGCCCTGTATTATCCGCCTAACACTCTGACCGAATCTCACATTTTGATCGAATGATTGCTTTATGATTGATTTGGCAGCTATAACAGCGAAATAGTAAGTTTTTCATATATATGCGACAGATATGGTAAATATAGTATCAAAATTGGTGTTTTTATTATGTTTATACTTCTGAGAAGGGATAATTCACTATGCATGTCTTTTATTTGTATTTTAAATGAAGTTCCGCTAAACTAATGGAAAATAATCAATCTATATCAAAGTTTGGATGGTGCGGGTCGATAAATTACAAAATCAATACGCACTTTTACTAAATATTGTGTGCAATGATTGCTGAAAGATGGCTGAAAATAATTATTCCTAAATGTATGTATGTTAAATATAAATATAAAATAATGAGACTCAGGGGATATAATTGCTTTTATTGTATATGAAACATATTTATTTTAGCAAACAGTAAACTGAAGTCTTTAGAGCAATTACGAAACGGTTTTTCAAAATGAAAACTGTAATTTAATGATGGTACAGGTAGGTGTTGTCGCTCAGCCCTCAGTCCTCACGCTTTTTAAGTGACGCCTTCTCACGCGCAAAATATTTCTCGCTTAATAGAAAATGCCAGTACAGGAAATGTGTTTAGATTTTGTAAGTGGACCACGGGTCAATGTTCTTTACAGGAAAAATAAACGTTAAGCCTCTAAGACTGGTTAAAAATGTTTTAAAATATATACGCCTAGAAGTATCTTCCTATTAATTACTTATGAAAATATCTTTACCACCTTTAAAGTTTGGTATTTATAGCTTTTATATTCTGTCACTATCTTATTAATATGTTTTTATTGTTGCGAAAACGAGAGACGATGTGGTTTAGTAAAGTCTTATGAAAGAAGTATCTTTTGTATTGAAATAACTTTTAGATTTATTCAAGAACTTTTTATTTATGAAAACGGATGCAAACCATCTGGAAGCTCACCAAGGAAGGCGTCTCCACCCATGGACACTTCCATCCCTGCTGCTAGCAACCCGCAAATGCATTTCTTGCATTATAGGGAATGTTATCCTTTTCTTTAGGGCATACAAGTCATCATAATATGTCCACTGCTGGACATAGGCCTCTCCTTTGGAATTCCATGGAACTTCCATGAATACCTGTCGGAGGCAACTTGAATCCAACATCTTCCGGCAACCTTTATAAGGTCGTAAAATAAATAAAGGTTATCCCCAAATCATCCCGAGGATGTCGTAAGAGGAGACTAAGGAAATGCTGGAGGGCGGGCAGCAGCGTCCAATACAAGTCATATTGGTTTAGAAATATCTCTGCAGGCAGCTTATTTCTCAGGTGGCGGTGCGCGGTACGAAAATATTTAAAAACGCTTCGTGGTTTTATCTCTAAAATTATAATAAAATACGTGAGTCTTTATCTTTGGAAGGACATAAAAGGACTGTGTCAAATGTGTTGCTAAAGATTAATATTCTATACATTTAACGTTTCCAATGATAAGTAGAATATTTTTCGTGACATTGATGTGTTATATAGAATTATTACCCTTAAGTTCTTTTTGGGATTTATACTTTTGCATTCGACGTGTCAACCCTGCTCATAGTCTGGGTTCACTAGATTCGGGTTCCCGCTGTCCCACATACATATTTATTTAAGGAAAAATATAAGAATAAATACGTAAATATATCTGAAGAAACGCATATGTATTTTTTATTGTATAGCGGTCAATGGAGCATGCGGGTCTCTTCTATGGTAAGAAATCGCCGTCCATCACCAATAGCGACATAATGTGAGCTGTATTGCCGGCTTTTTACGCCACTTAAGAGCTATAATTTCAAGGGCATCCGATATCCTTCCTAACTCAGTGAAACACAGTACTTTATCATATTAGTATATTGTGAGTCCGTGGTATTTTTTCGGATGAGTCGGCCCAATTAGTCAGCATATGCTTCAGCATAGCTTTTCAACGGGTTAGTTCAAGTTTAAAATCCATTACTTTTTTTAGCGTTTTTAAGACATTTAGAGCCGCTCACCACAACTCTGTGGATGAACTTCTTGCGGAAGTATTTTTAAAAAATCCTTCAAGAAAAGAGCGTACCTATGTTAAAGGCCTACCCTTAAAGGCCGGCAACGCATCTGCGACCTTGAAAACTTTCTTAGAATGTTCAAGAGTTAAAGACACAAATAATTTAATAAAATCATTCGAGTCGTTTCATAACTTAGCAACAGTGACCGCGAAAAGAGCTTTATAAAGTTTTACTTGTATTCCATAAAAATATCCATTGTTAGCAAAGAATATATTCTATTTGAGTTAACAAGAAATCGAAGTGACAAGAACATCGGAGGATGTCAGAACAGTAGCGATCCTGTCAGCACCATTCAGTTTAACTAAGTCACGAAGGAAATCCCATGTACAGATATTACGTGACAAAATCACTGGAAGCATTCAGATGGTATTCTGTAAATTGTACAACAATATGACATTATATTATTTGAATACTTGCATTGCCTTTGTTCGACGTTTCATCTTGATATGGTATATAATATGGTATTTTCATGCTATGCAAGCAAAGGAGCGTGCGGGTCTTCTCTTTGGTGAGAGATCACCGCGCCTCATATGATGTTTTATTTGTTTTTTTTTAATCTGCTAAATTCATCTGATATTTTCATTCGCACAGCAAAACTATGAAGTATTGGTTAAATGTAACATTTTTTAACAATATATATCATTATATTAACTCTGAGTTTTTCTTTTTATAATAATTGTTGTTAAAAATTCATTAAAAATAAGTCTCTAACCTCTGACAAAAAAGTCGTACGTTATCCGAGACAAGAATGCACTGTAGAGCCAAACTAAGTAAGTTGCATAATTTACCTCAGTCGTGACTAAGACGTAGTCAAGCATTTAATGATTAGTAAATATTACGTAAATAGCTATTCAGATAATTTTACATTAACTTTTACGCAGTGTTTCGCAGAGTTGATGAGGATATCGGAGGTCCTTAAAAGATCTGCATAAGGGGCGTAAAAAGCCCGCAACACAACCAATGGGCGAGCTGTGAAATTTGTATTGTGAAATTTGGCTTGTTTGTTTGTGTATCTACTTATAATGTCCTAAACAAATAGATCTAGATGCAATGGATTCTCGAGTTTATTTTGTATATATTATAAAACAAGGACTAAAGTTTCATTTCTCCTACTTGTTACTTCTTAGAAAGGATTTTATCGAACACAGACATTAGTATACCTCTTCGCTTTTTATATTCCAAGTGTTTGTTATCGATGGACACAATATACACGTGGCAGTAGACAAAGGTACTTCAGTAACCTTACATTTTCTTTTCTCTTAAAAGTAGCTGGTTTGTTTTAACAAAAAGTGTATAAGTCTACCAGCGACGGTGTTTTCGCGTTACGAATAGGGAACCACACGGGGCCTCGCTTAGCTTTTCTCCAAATATCTAAAAGACAATAAAGTCAAAATAAATCAATAAGTAGATATATATAAAAATATTTCGCAAACAGTACACGTAAACACCTTACTCATTTGATGTGACGTTCTTATGCTTGATAAAAGATTGGATTATATATTGTGAATTTACTTACAGATTTTTGCGTTACTTAATCTTATCTCACCTGATTCTAGAGCAGTGTGCGTTACTGTTATATAATAATATAATGATGGTTTTGATTTGAATAATATCACAAATGAAACCATTTTGTGCCACGCACCACCATAATGTGGAATTAGCTGGCTACAAAGGTTTTACACAACCATTACAACTTGAAAACTTTCAAAAAATGAGCAGTTCAGCAAAGGTTAGATATGTCCACGGGCAGACTGCTTAACCTAGATGAGCCTTCTGCTTCTTTACACCCCAATTATCATAAAATAGAAGGCTTTTGATACAAATTATATATATATATACAGTGTAAACTCCACGTTACGTCCCTCGATGTAACGACAAACTCCGTAAAGCGTCGAAATCAGTTGTCTTTAGTTGGTTTAGCTTGTCTTCCATCCACCTTTTCTTTTCTCCATTTAACGACAACTCTTTATAACGCTATAAAACGCACAGTCCCTTCAGTGTCGTTATATAGAGTTTACACTGTATATACAATTCATAATATACAGAAGCATTTTAGCACGTGGAAACAGAGCGGGGCTTCGCACCCGTAGCCTCACAATAGTTAAGCCCGGGCCTGATTCTCGGCAGCTATTATACGTACCAACAATAGAGAGTTTATTTCCGACCGCGATGAGAAAAGAGGTTACAGCTAAAATAAATATAGAACGAATAATAAGCAAACACTACTATATCACAATAAATTGTCTAACATTTATTTGATTACGCGATTATAACTAGCAGGTAATGATCTAACGCACTGATTGGGCCGGCTCGTCCGAAGTGATACCACAAGCTCACAGAATACTCAGCGTGAAACGGTACTTCTACTGTCTTGCTGAGTTAGGATATCGGCCTTTAAAAATACCGCTTAAGCGGCGTAAAAATATAACTAATGCGTGGACTGTCGGCGGTGTTCTCTTACCATATAGGAGAACCAACTACTCCGTTCTACGATCGAGTACGAGTTCACCACTACTGAAGAATGAACTGCTCGCAGAAGTATTTCCAGTACTACTCAGGCAACTTCAAAAAAGCCTATCCCTAGATATCCAGCAAGGACCCGCTGCTCAGCAGGGATAGCCTTCGCCCTACATGGTCCACCACTTACCCTAGTTGAGGTCTCCCGGCAATTTGCTTCCCGAATTATATACATTTAGTTTTCGGCACGAAATATTTCAAAAACGTATTGATAATTTAAGTATTAAAAAAGCTAAGAAAACGTATCAAAATTTAGTCATATACGTTTATGATCTACAAATAACTTACATACATAGTATAATTTAGTTCATATGTTGTGATGTTTTTTTTATATCATCGCGAGTGATTTTATTACAGCGCCGCGATAGTATTTCTATAAGTAGTAAAATTGTTGAAGAAACTATTTTAAAAAGTCAAACTTATTCCCTCATTCTGGCCCTAAAATAGACCTTTAAAGTTTACTTTCCACTAATAACAATAAAAAGTAAAGGAAGCTTTATATATCTAAAAGCTTTTACCAAACTAAAAAGGCGGAGCTCATTTCTTCCAAAACCACGGTTCCATAAGCGTTATAAAAAACATTTTACTTACCAGTTTTCTGTTTATTTTAATGATATTTCAATTGTTGCTTACCTGTAAAAAAGAAATATTCTTTATAAAACTGTTCCTTTTCTTGTTAAATAATAAAAATTAGTCCGAATGTGAAAATATTTAAAACAGTCTAGTCATTCACAAATATATTTTTTTATATAAATATAGTTGTTCATAATTAAATACATAGTATATTTAGTAGTAAAGCCTTATAATCGATAATTATTATTTTATTCTTGAAGCATGTGCTGATGCACTAATTGTGCCGACATGTCCGGAGAGAAACCACGGGCTCACACAGCCAGGTGACACCCAGTGAGGATATTGGAGGCACTTGATATTATACTGCAACCAAAGCGCGGATAGTGACCCGGTTGCCAATGGGCGGCGTTAATGTCTGATATACCATAGAGGATACGCGGCCGCTATACAATAAAAAAATTAACATAACACTCTCCTAAATAACATTTTAAAAGCTAAATTGAAAGTGGTTTATGACATAGAATTTCTAATGCCCGTTACTGCCGTTACACTAAATGATAAATGTGCTCGTTCAAGCGAAAAAAATTAAGTATAAATTCAAACCAATAACAGAGTGTCGCTTTTAACTGAGTTATAGTTAAACTTATTAAAAGTTGTACGCTATAAATTCAACTGTAATGCATTACGTGGGATTTCAGGTTAAAAATAAATTTAATAATTCATTTAATATCATATTTTGAATATGTATTTATAAGAACAGAAGCCGTAAAGAAGCCCCTCAACCCAACATACGAAGGCCCATTCAAAATATTAGGAAAAAATGAACATTTTTATAAAATTCAAGAAAAACTTAAGAAAACGAGAATTGTAGCATTAGATAGACTGAAACCGTCTTATGTTTTAAATGAATATTTGAATGAACTTTTAAATCAATTTATAAGTGACAATAATTACGAAATTATACATTTACGCAGGTTGCGTAAATATGCGAGGCATATATATACAATATCATGTCTTTTTATGGTATAGCAGACAACAGAGCAGGGTCTCATATACGGTAAGAGAACACCACCGGTCACATACAGGTGCACTATATTCGCGTATTGGTTGTGTTGCCTGTTTAAGCAGCTTCAGAGTTATAATTTCACAGGCTTCTGCAAGCGATATTTTTGTTAAATCCTTGCCAGGCTGTAGCTATTTGTGTAGAAACACTTCCGTGGGAGAGTCACGTTGAAGTATATGCTGACGCATAATTGGGCCGGATCGTCGGAAGTGATACCACGGGCTTACAGAATACTTAGCGTGAAACGGTACTTGAACTGCGTTTCGCAAACTGAGTGAGGTTATCGGAGGCTATTAAAGATGTGTGGTAAAGTGGCATAAAAAGCCGGCAATACAACCAATGCGCAGACTGTGGCGCGGTTGGTGATGTGGCGTTGTTATCATACAGGAGACCCACCTGCTCCGTTATCCGCTATGGAATAAAAAAAACGGTACGCCGCCGGAAGTACGACGTTATTATGAAATGAAGCCTTATAATAACTGGGGTAGGTACAGGAAGCGTCGGCTAACAGTATAAAAGAAGCGAGATCAATAGCTCGACCCTGACACGATTTGCAGTGCCTTGAGCAGGGTTGCCGCTGAAAATAAATATTGGCCCTCGGTAAGCTAATGGACGTTGAGGACAAATGGGGTGAAAGTGAATTTTTTGTTGCGACGACTGACCTTGATTGATTTTATCACGATTGACATCTCAAAAGTATACAAATATTAATCATTAGATTCATTTATAATTTTATACCTAAACCTCTTACCATAGAAGACCTGTTTCCTGTAACCTATTTGTTCCGTAGCTCGCTATACCAATGAAAAAATTACTTTATATTTAATCATCATCATCATCAGCCCATTTAAGTCCACTGCTGGACATAGGCCTCCCCCAAAGGTCTTTCCATCGCGTGGCGGGACATCCAACTCTGCGTTTCCCGGTATTATTATATTTAATATATTTGTATTATTCTAAATTTATTTGTATTTCAATAAAAATCTAAATCTGTATCTATATTTTCATTTATAGTACCTAATATATGTAAAGTTTCACTTGAATCGAAATTTCACTAAATCTGATAATAACAATACCTATGTTTATTCTGATCATGAGTATTCCGGCTCGTAAGAAGTGATACCATGGGCTCACAGAATACTCATTGCGAAACGGTACTTGTACTGTACTTTTCCGAATAAATGATGATATCGGAGGCCCTTAAAAATGCCGTTTAAGCGGCGTCAAAAGCGGGCAACACATGCAATGCGCGGACTGTGGCGCGGTTGTTCATGGCTGGCGGCATTCTCCTATAATATAGGCGACCCGCCTGCTCCGTTGTCCGCAATAGAATTTAAAAGAATATGTCTAATATTTTAATTTAAAGTCAATTTAACTTGAAACAATGTCGGTACGGCTGACACTTTCTCACTAAGTTAAAATTGTTGTAAGGTAAAAAACGAGATAAAATACTTTAATTAAAAACGTTGAGATAAATGTATAATTAATGAATCATAGTAAAATATTGAGAATTGTAAACAAAAATAATTACTTTTTAACGGTAAAGTACATTTTAAGTATTTTTACTTAACTCAAAGTGATTTACTAATTTAATTTAAACTTTTTGTAATGTCATTTAGCATTTGATTAAGGTATAAATAGGTTCCGTGAATCTGAAACAGTCGTTAGTATTGCGAATAGCTTCTTGATTTTTTTGTACACCTGGCGAGTTTCGCATTCCTTCAAAAGATTCAGTCACCCTATTCTTGAGGACTCGTCAATTCATTAAAATTAAAGATACCATTCAAAGTTAAACAAATTATGTTCATTAGGAAAATTTCATAAATTTCTGTGGTGTTTTTATAGCTTTTCACAGTAGCCAAATAATAAATGGTTGTATATTTCCTATTTGAATGAAACCTATCCTAATATATAAAAAATATAGTTCGTGGACCATCAAAAAAGATCATACCAATCACTAAAAGGCCAGCCACAATCCGCGGCCTGGCTTGTCCATGAGCGGAGAACTGCTTATCTGAGGTGAGTCTCCGACTTCTGTTCATTAATAAAAGCCATTATTCAAAGTACATCTAGACGTTCTTTAGTTAATGAGATCGTAAATTATACACCGAAGCTCTATTTCCTCTATTTCAATATAAATGTTTTTATAAACTCACAAATTTTTGGATACCTTCAAATGATAAGAATTATTATTTAAGTATAATGGTATATGCATTAAAAAGTTTATATTATATACCTGTACATAATTCTTCGATTTCGTAGACCCCATCCAGTTAAAAAAAATACATTTCGCCTAATCAGTGTCTAACATTGATCTAGCATCTACAACTAGGTATCTATATAGAAATCGATCACTAATCAATAAGAAAAGGTACAAAATTAATTTAATATCACAGGTAGTTAAGCAGTATTTACACAGGAACTCTACATCTACAATCTATAAGATATTCAAAACACTTATACTACGTAGGCCTTCCCAATTGACGTTTCACAGAGTTAACAACACATCTAATATTAATACTTCAATACAACAACATTAACAACATACTACGTATCGACTTTGTCTTTGTCTTTGTAGCAAAAGCTTTGTATTTACACAAACAAAACGTCTCAACTTCCGGTTCAAGCTTCTCTTACGCGACATTCGATCTACCGACGTCCGCTATTCCAAATACCACGCTCGCGTACACGGTTTGTTTGTTTTTTATACAGAAAAGTGATTGAGGGAACATAACCTCAAAATAATATTTTTAACGCCACGTTCAGAATACCATTGGTGTGTTTCGGCGCATCGCCGCGCGCACTTCGATGCGCATGTGCGAATACCGCCGTCTAGGCCATACGACCTTACCCAGATTCAACGCAACATCACAAACTGTTCTATAAAATACTGCTCTAATAATTAAACTCTATACCGGCAGATATGAGAAAGGAAATGGGGATGTTTTTTATACTATACGGAATATTCTAAATTTATTTTGCATATTGGCTAATTTAAAAGTACTTTTCTAGTATAGCGAGCAACGAGGCGCTCCTGTATGGTCTACCGACATTTATAGGTGCTTTTCGTTGTGTTGCCGGCTTTCTACGCCGTTTTAGCGGTATAATTTGAAGGGCCTTCGATATTTTAACCCTCTCAGCGAAACAAAGTACAAGCACTGTTTCACGCTGGTTTTTTACGAGCCCGTAGTATCACTTTGGAGCCGATCTACTCAAGATATTCTTCAATTATATTATAATAGAATAAGATAAGACTAAAATAATAAATTCATCCGGTGAAATTTTAAATTTAGTTCAACTTTATATATACAGTGTAAACTTCATATAACTTCACTCGATTTAACAACAAACTCCCTAAAGCGTCGAAATTAATTGGCTTTAGTTGGTTTAGCTTGTCTTCCATATACAGATTTTTCTTCGCTCCATTTAACGACCACTCTTTATAACGCTATAAAATGCAAAGTCCCTTCAGTGTCGTTATATAGAGTTTACACTGTATATGGAAACTATTATACACAAATCAATAGTATGAATATTAAATTTAAATTTGTTCTGAGTGACATAATTGAATTTCGAATTAAACAAAGGCGTGCCTTCTGGCTCATAAAGAGTTTATACATGCACATTTCCAAAAACTGACAAGTTTTTAATTTAAAATGATATTTTCGGCTCATTCCACTCCTATCATGTCATTCGATTTATGAGTCTCATTTATATTAAAAAAGTACTTTTTTGGTCATTTTGAGAGTTGAGTGATTTTCTTTTTTTTTTTTATAAAAAATCGTGTAAACTTACAAAGAAGGTAAAAATAGCCACGATAATATATTACAATATCATTTCCTAATTAGATTAAAAATAAAAAAGACAAAAAGAAATATTTCATAAAACAAATGCGAAGCCAATTTTTCGAAAGCTAAAATGAGAGAGTTTCATGTAATTTTCATTCATACATCTATATATATTTCTTTTGAATAAAAATTTAAAAAATAGGTTCTATAATAGTATTTAATTTCATTACTCTTAACATAATATTTTTCTTTTATTATTTAATAATTACCATATTGAAATTTTCTAATACCAAAAATAAATCCTACCTGTCCAATAACAAATAAAGCAGAAATAATAATTTTACAAGGCTTATAGAGGTACGGGTCGAACCGCTGCCAATCAAACAAAAAAAGAATATTCATTTTGAGGCCGGTTGAAGAGATTAATACCTTTTGATATTGATAAGTTATCTTTTAACTTTGCCTTATTTCTAAAAAAAACTGTAATAAATTATATTTATTATATGGAATAGTATCCAACGGGATTAAAAATTCTTATTGTTTTTATATGGTATAGCAGATAACGGAGCAGGTGAATCTTCTATATTGTAAGAGAATACCGCCAAACATAGATATCCGCGCCACACTTTCTTTTTTGTTGGCGCTTTGGTTGTGTTTCCGGCTTTTTACGTGTAGTGAGGTTGTTCATGGGTAGCGGTGTTCTCTTACCACATAGGAAACCCACCTGCTCCGTTGTCCGCTATAAAATTATAGTATAAAAAACAAATAGATATCTTCCATTTTGCTTGTTGACACAAAATTATATGTGACTTTAATAATACAGATTCATCACTCGGTATAAAAGTAGATTTTATTATACCTGTGTGTACTTTAAAACATTGAAAATGTCGGCTCTAAATAAATTTGTTTTATCAATACTGGAGTGAAAAAACTCGGAATGAGATACGCTAGACTGATATTTCTAGTATATTTCATCTCGCAAATGGGAACTTCGTGCTTTTTGTTTGCCAATAACAACTCTTGATCCCCGTAACTCTGACCGGCCTTGCAACGGCATTATGTGTAATAAAATTGTAGCTGGAATTTATTTCAATCACTTTTTTCACTTGTATCTTATCGAAATGTGTAATTAAACATTGTTAATTATTAATTTTATGTTTAACCAATTAAAATACACGTTGTTAAAGGTCCACAATTCGTATTTATTCCGACATAGTAATGCCTGTTATTTTTTATGGCATATCAGACAAAGGAGCAAGTGGGTTTTCTATATGGTAAGAGAACAGTGCCGCCCGTGGACAATCGCACCACAGTCCGCGCATTGGTTTTGGCTTTTTATGCCGCTTGCCGTTGTCCGCTATTCCATATATCGATCGGCCGGTCGACAGATCTTTCTGACAAGTGTTAATTTAATTGTGAGAGATATTTTAGTTTTACAGAAAAGTTGTACAGCTTGACATTTCCTATAAGTCCGCGATAGCATATGTGTATGCTATGAATATGCTATACAAATGTAGCTATATGGAATATGGATAAAATCTATATGGAAACATAATGTATGTATATCTGGCCAGCTAGTATTATTATAAATGTCATATTGTTTAGTTTTGCCACTAACCTCACTGGAAGTCAGATAGCAGATTCTGGAGTCCGTGCTATCGATGGAAGCCTGCTGAACGATACCGTAACGGCTCGACTCTCGATCGCTCATGTACTCAGACCGAACGCTGTCTTGACGGTCGAACATACCACTGTGAAAATACATCATACATAAATCACACTTTTATTTTAACCTTTATTTCTGCGATTATGGCACAGTTGTCCATGGGCGAAGGTTATTTAAAATCGGCATTAGAAATTTTATTCAACTGCTATAATTTTATGAATTACTTTGAATATGTGCAATCTCAAAACCTTTCATAAATAACTTCATAGTCTGCATTGGATAGATATCTAAATTCTTCTTAATTTATCACCACTTTTTACCATATCAGTTACAGGGATGATACCAGAAATTGGGTATATACGTGCATTTCGTAGAATCACTGTAATTATTTTGAGTTTGCTAATTGAACGACCTGACGTTACTTGTTTTTTTATGGTTTCTAGCTGTCGGCCTGAGAGTCCTACAGCTTTATACGGACGGAGGCAAGATTGCGGACTTGCCGAGAAAGTTCGGACCTCGACATGGATCATCGGGCATAGGTCAGTCTGAGACGCCGGATAGTATATGATGGGGGACTGGAGATATAAACTAATCCTCGATAAATCAGAAATATTAAATCGACTAGAAATATTTTTTTACAATGAATCCTCAACTTCCAAGTAAAGATGGCGCCGAGAATGCCATTCGGTCATTTTAATATCTTCATTTATAAAAATGTCCTAAAAGTAACGCGAAATTTGCATTTTATTGTACTTTATGATTAAATAACATACAGTCAATACTTGAAATTATTTTTAATTCAAATCTTGGGTAAATTTTGGGACTCCTGTATCGTTACATAGCCCGCCGAATTAGCAAGCTGAAATGGCGAAGGGCAGATCAAATCGCACGTAGAAACATGGCCGATGGGGCCGAAAAGTGTTAGAGAGGAGACCGGCAAGCGCAGCGTGGGACGTCCCACGACCCACGTCCATCCATATCGTTACATACTCAGTAGTTCTCGGTTTTAATAAAATATACGTATTTATATTAAAAAACTAGGCATCTGCTAGAAACTAGTGAATATTCGAACATATATGTCAAAGAATGTTATGTCACACTCAGGTTCTAACGGTTAGCCTTTGAGCAGCGAAGTGTGACATTATAGTAGTTTCTGCTGTGTGTGCCTGTGCCTCTATGAAATCGTGTATTTTTGCCAATTTAAGTAAAAATGTTTTATCAAAATATTGAGAATATATTAGTTTTTACAGTACAACGAATCACGGAGCAGGTGGGTCGCCTGTACAACCACGCACAGTCCCCACTTGCTGTGTTGACTTTTTACGACGATTAAGTGAAATAATTACCGTTACAGTAGAAGTGCCGTTTCACGCTGAGTATTCTGTGAGACCATGGTAACACTTCGAATAAGCCAGCCTAATTAGTGCGTCATTTTATGCTACAGCATGTCTATAAATGCACTGTGTTTTGCTGGGTGAGTGTGAATATCGAAGACCCTTAAAGTTATGCTGCTTGTTTGCCTTAAAGTTATGCAGAATTTAAAGCCGCCAACACAACCAAAGCGTAGACTGTGGTGCGGTTTCCCATGAGCAGCGGTGTTCCATTACCATACAGGAGAGACACCTACTCCGTTTTCCGCTATACAATAAATATAAGGAAATAAGGTTCTTCATTTACTCTCCTAAGCAGTTCCGACCACATTTCAAAACAATCTCTAGAATAAAATTCACAGCAACGAAGATGTGCTAGCATGCACATAAGATGAAGTGAAGCGGCCACGACAGGGTGAGATGAAGCATAGACCTTCGCCCACCCAGGCAACATAGGACAGAGATATCAACTCATTGTTAGAAAAGCCATATTTGCTTCCGAAACTATTCAAACAAAAATGATGAAGGTTGCTTTGAATGCGAGCCTCACATTGTTCGAGACTCGTAAATCCGCACGAGAGCTCATTACATACGAATGCTTGTGGTCACTTTGCGTAACAGGACTGATAACTGAAGCGGAAATTCGAACGAACCTATTTCCGCTCGCTAAGGAATTCTAAATACGGATTCTACTTGTTGTACATTATTCACTGAACTGAAAAATACTGATGCAAATTTTTCAATCTAACAAAGGAATAAATTAAATTGTGATAGCTGTATACATTTATTTACTTCCTTTAATCATTTTCTTTATTAAACATACATACTTTCAACGAGAAGTATGAAACATTGTCATGAAATAGGAAAATGTTAAGTCCTTTATTCAATCAAAGCCTTCTCAAAAATACAATTTTATGCAATCAATACATATCATTTCATGATAATGCTAATATTATGTAAATCTTTCATCTCGTTTCATTTCCCAATGTATATTAAATATGCACTAGTCATTTACCCTACAATCAATCAAGGGTCCTACAAAATATCTCTTAAGAATTACGTTCAAATTTTCTTTAATTAGTTTTATTTTGCTAGTGTGGGTTTCCGGCAACGCATCTACGGCCCTGCATAGTCTAGGGATTTCCTTGGGCGGTGGACCGCCTATCCTAGATGAGCCTCCTTCTGGTTTGCCACCGTTTACACTTTAAAATAATTATGAGGTAAGGTAATATATTTATGTAATGGAAAAATATATGTTTTGCTTACAATTATTATTATAATGCTTAATGGTTTTGTTTCCTAAGTCTGAAATTTAAACAAGGCAATGGCGTCTGAATGGAACGTTTTCTGAATAAATACGAATAAGAGAAAGGGAACTAGGAGAATTACTTTGCGGTTCTACTGTCTAGTTGATAAACTTTCCTAGTCTAGTATTAATTATTTTCATTTAAATACGAATTGAATGTATATTGTAATAGATGTGCCGTAATAAACTGATTTAACAAAACTATAATTTAAATGACGTCTGATACAGCGTAAGATAATATTAATATTATAGGATTTATAAAGATAAAATGTGAAAGAGCCATGTTGAAGCATATGCTGAATCACAAATTGGGTCGGATCATCCGGAATAATACTAGGGACTTACAGAATACTCAGCGTGAAACAGTAAATTGTACTGTATTTCGCTGAGAGAGGCTCGTGAAGTTATATCGCTTAATCGGCGTAAAAAAAACACAACCAAAGAGCAGATTGTGGCGTGTTTGTTCATGGATGATGATCTCTGACCATATAGGAGACCCATTTGCTCTGTTATCCGCTATACCATAAATGAAAATACAAAAGGCGGTTTAAAGACAGGATGTGCTAAAATTTTATTCTATAGCCTACCGTTGTTCGAAGCTATCGGCTCGATTGCTTCTATATCCGGAGTCGTTAAGGCTGCCCTCATGACGTAGGCTGGGCAGCGAGTCCCATGGGGAGCGGCGGGGCCCGGGAGGCTGCTGGCCCCTCCACCCGTCCGAGTGGCGGTACCACGCTGAGCGAGCCGATTCTCCTATACACGATGCACATCTTGATGCACTCACAAAGCTAAAACAATTTTAACGTAAATATAAAAGAGTTTTTACATACATTCTTTTTATAATTATAAAATGAACAACTTTTCTGACTGCCTTTCTCATGTTCGTATTTATTCAGATAAGTTTCCATTCAGACGCCATTGCCTAGTTTAAATTTCAGGCTTAGCATTTCTTGCTACCTCAATGGCTTTTATATATATTCGCTAGAAAATATATTAATAATTCCATTATAAAACATATTATTTTCTGCTTTAAACATATTATTTTTTATGAAAACGATGGCATACGAGCAAGAGCCTAACCTAGGATAAGTGGTCTTCCATCTATAGATACCCCTTGTCCTTGCAGGGCCGCGCATGCGTTGCCGGGTTTTAAGGGGTAAAAACGCTCTTTTTTTAAAGGTACCTAAGTCTTAAATCTATTATAGACAACACTTGAATTATAAATAATAGTTTTTTATATGTTGGAGCAATGTTATATAAAAAAAATTAGTAATAGTATATGTAAAGAAATATTTTTTTTAATTTTATAATTTTATAGTTAACCTTATATATATCTCTCACAAAAGTAAAATAAGATTTGATTTGAGCAGCATTTATTCAATAGTAAGTTTTTTTATGTTATAGTGGACAACAGAGCAGGTAAGTCTCCTATATGGTAGAGAACACCGCTGCGAATGATCAACCGCGCCACAGTCTGCGCATTGGTTGTGTTGCCGGATTTTTATACCGCTTAAGCGGAATTTTTAAAGGTCTCCGATATCCTCACTCACTCTGCGAAACACAGTACAAATACCGTTTCACACTGAATATTCTGTGAGCCCATGGTATGACTTCGGTAAAAACGGCCGAATAAGTGCGTCAGAATATGCCTCAGCATGGCTCACCTACAGTGAGTATTAGTAATGGTATAGTATTTATATAAGCAACAATAAAAAAAATTAAACCTTATAAATGAACAAATTCAAGTTTATTTTCTCATCTGGAAATTTTAAATAAGTGTAATATATCAAAATTATTTGGAGTAAATAAAAATTAATAAAGCGGAAACGGAATTAACAAATTGCAAAAACGTTTTAGGTATGAAGGAATATGGAAGGCCATGGTATGAACCAGAATTGCGCTTTAAGTGTAGCTACATACGTAGTTCAGTTATGGGTCTGAGTGCATTCGTATACAGCTAAGTACTTGGCGTTCGTACGCTGAAGTTCCGCTTTTTATTTCCTAAATGGAAACTAACTATAATTGTTATGACGTAATGAACATTTGAAGGCGGGGTGAATTTCATAGTTTTTTTTTATTATTTTATAGCGGATAACGAAATAGGTGGGTTCTGCTATATGGTAAGATAATACCGCCGCCGATAAACGATCGCGCCACAGTCCGTACATCGGTTGTGTTGCCGGCTTTTTACAGCAATTATATCCGATATCCTCACTCACTCCGCAAAACACAGTACAAGAATCGTTTCATGTTGAGCATTCTGTGAGCCTGTGGTATCACTTCGGACGAGCCGGCTCATTTAGTGTAAAGTTGTATTGTAATATACTTGTGCATTTTGTTTTATTTTCGCGTGGGAGATCCATGCAGAAGCATATGCTGACGTACGGCACTTGTATAACTGAGTTTCGCAGAGTTAGTGAGGATAGCGGAGTCCCTTAAAAAATGCTGCTTTACACCGGTAAAAAGCCGGCAACACAACCAGTACGCGGGTTGTGGCCATATAGGAGATCCACCTGCTCCTGTGTTCGCCATAGCATTAAAAAAATTCATTAACTAATGATATTGTTAGTAAAAAGGCGGTAAAAGGGTGGAAATTTAAGATTTCATTTGTTTTTACCGCCTAACTAAATAAAAAATTTGTCACACATAAAATAAAGTAGATAAACTAGATATTTAGATGGTTATGTGCTATGTGAGATATTTTTCATAAAAATTGCTCAAGCCCTATCGAAGGGATCTTCTAACATTGTAATACGAAAATTTTATACATTACATACAAATAACTATGTGAATATATCACGTATAATATAAAATTAATGTGGTAAATACATCGCACAAGATATGACGTTATTCAAGTTTTGGTATACGTCATGGAATAGCATATTTCTGCAAGTCCCCAGTGGCATGTCACCGGGTAGTCGAGTGGAAGCGAGGCTGTTACGACTTTAATAGTCACACACTGAGCTATTGCCTTGGACTTTCTGTATCATGACGACTGTTTATGTGACATTTTATTGTGATTTTATTGTGGTTTGAGTTCCATGTTAACTTTATTATTTAACATAAATCACTTGTTTTAAGGTAAATTTGTATTTTAACACACATAGTGGAATATCGCTTATTAAAATTATAATTTATATAAAAAGACGAAAAGTAAATGAGCAGGTGGCTTAGTGGAATAAGTAGTCCGCCGCCCATGAACATCTTTAGCTCCGGCTGGCTACGAATGTGTGCTCGGTTTTTAAGATAATATTTATTAAGTTAAATTGCTAGTATTAACATGAGCGTAATGAAATGTACATATATGATATATTATCGGATGATATACAACCAGGTGGGACCTAGATGGGACAAGTAGTTAACCATTTATGAATACCCAGAGTCTCAGGTGTGTCCTCGTTCAATATATTATGGTTTATTGATTACTAATAGATTAATATTTATGAATTTTGTTTATAAAGGTCTTATTATTAAAAAATAGGCAAAATTACGCACATCAAGTAAATTTTTTTATTTATAATCCGTATTTATGTAAAAACGAAGCTGCACAATATTTGATTTATTTGGTATCCTATATGTTAAGAGAATACCGCCACCCATGATTAGCCGCGCCACAGTCCGCGCATTGGTTGTGTTGCCGGGTTTATACGCCGCTTAAGCAGCACTTTTAAGGACCTCTGCGAAACACAATACAAATACCGTTTCACGCTGAGTATTCTATATGCCCGTAGTATCACTTTGGGCGAACCAGCCCACTTGGTGTGTAAGCATATGATTCAGCTTAGCTCTCCCAACGACTAGCGACAGTATGAAGACACTGGCTCGGCTACTGTCAAACCTTTCCAGAGACCGAATAAATTATAAATTAAATTATAATTGTCTCAACCGAGATTTGAACCCCATACCTCTTCCTTCATGGTACACTTTTAAAACCATTAAGCTACAAGGCTCTCAAAATCTCAAAACCTGATCGAATATATTTACTATTTAAACCGTGACGTAGTTTATAATATGAATAAAATGAAAAATTCATCCCAATCTGATAGAAGCGAGAAAATAAACCGATCAAGTAGAAAGAATAAAGTTCAATAATAAAATGGCACCAGTTTTCCCAATCAATTAGAAAAACAGGAACGAACTGGTGGAAAATGGGAACGTCAGCGCTAGCGGAAACTGTCCTACAAAGTGGTGAGCACGTATTCCTTTGCCCTAATAGAATTCCAAATTGTATGCTGATCCGTTTCTAATACAAGAGGATTAAACGGCTTTGCAAAATGGCTTCCATTGGATGTCTAATTAAAGCTGAAAGCTGTTGAATAAATAGTTTGTTAGGTGGATAATATACGCTCACACTTTAGTTTATTTTTATCGTAAATCAACACATTTACATTCAAAAAGTATATATAAATATAGAAAAATACTCTCTATATAATCTGTATCTATATATTTTGCTTTATATATTCTGCTTTCACCCTCTTGGGAGCTCCCAAATATCAGCTTCTTCCTCTATCGCATACAGCACAGAGTGAATCACAAGAGATTAATTTTTAATCTAGTCTTGTATTTTACGTCAATAAACTATATGAAGAATGTATATCGAAATATTTTTATAATTGCAAAGTAGGCCGCAACAAATTATGCGCATAAAACGTTTCCAAATTGAATCTAAAACACGAGTAATCCTTAGAGAAATGATGCGGATAATAGGATAAAGTTCGACTGCTTCAATCTACACGAACGGCTCTTAAAATATTCAATTTTATTGAGTTGCTTTTATTACCGAACATTCGTTTTTATTGATAACATGCTACTCCTATTTCATATTCAAACCGACTGAGCAGCTAAATTACAGGAAGATAAAGGTAGAATACAGTAGAAATCTATTTTAAAGTATAAAAAAACAATTCAAATATTAATACAGAATGAAATTATTTTAATTTATTATTGGTATAACGGACAACGGAGGTAGGTTTCCTATATGATAAAAGAACACCGCCACCCTATGACAACCGCGTATAAATTCAAAGGGCAATGATATCCTCAGTAATTCAGCGAAACACAGTAGAAGCGCCGTTTCACGCCGATTCTGTGAGTCCGTAGTATCACTTCGGACGAACCAACCCACTTAGTGCGTCAGCATATGTTTCTGCACGGCTCTCCTATGGAGTTTTTGTCATTTTGTGTTTTAAAATGGCTCAGATTCTCAAATATTATATTAAATTATATTAGCTATTAAAATAATATTAACGAGTCAAGAATATATAGTAACCAAACTATAAATTATTTATATATATTTATTCAGACCGGGATTCAAAGTGAATACATCTCGCTTCATGGTACACGTATAGCTATACCTAGCTACGAGATTTTCTAAAGAAATTGAATAACATATAATTAGTGTTGCCCAAATTCAGTCTGGGTGCAAGACCAAGACCAAGACCGCCTAATATTTGGAAGACCAAGACTGACCGTGTAAGTCTTCAGCAAGAACAAGACTAAGCCTGCAAGACCTTGCGCCTTGCAGCTATTTTTTTTTAATATTTTTTGGGTTTTCTCATTAAATCTTGAGACATATATAAATCTGGTTGTTCTTTACTATGGCTATGCTAATTCAACCTCAAAATGTTCTTAGGTTATAGGTTTAGGTATCTATAGGTTTTTCTAAGACTATATATAAGTTATTTTTAAGACTTTGCTACGAGATCAAGACCAAGACTGGAAGCGCAATAGCAAGACCAAGACCAATACCAGATGTACTGGCGCAAGACCAAGACTAAGCTAAGTCTTGCATTTGGAGAACACTATATAAAATATATTAAAATACAAACAAGAAAATATAAATCGTGAGTCAAAATTACTCCCTATCCGAATTTTGTTTTTGTTTCGAATACACCAAGAGCAAAGGTTCGAACAAGGACAGAAAGGGCTGTGAAGTTAAAATTTTCTGCACAGATGGATAATAATCCCTTTGAAGCTTTTCCAAGGAATATTTTACGATACGAGAAAGGTTAAGACTGAATTAACTTTCCTACTGTGTTGGCTTATCTACCGAGTAAGTAAGGTATTAATAATATCCCTTTTTTATTCTATAGCAGACAACGGAGCAGGTGGGTTTCCTATATGGTAAGAGAAACCCGCCGCCCATTAACAACCGCGCCACATACCGCGCATTGATTGAGTTGCCGGCTTTTTACAGCGGCACTTTTAAAGGCCACCGAAATCCTCATTCACTCTATGAAAACAGTACAAGTACTGTTTCATGCTGAGTATTCTGTGAGTACGTGGTATCACTTCAGACGAACTGGCCCAATTAGTGCGTCATCATATGATTTATCATAGCTCTCTCACGCGTGAAAGTTTGTGCTGAAAATTTCTCAAAAATCGGCAGAATTGTTTTAGAGGACTTTGGAATTATATCACGACATGAGAATATTATAAACACTAATTAACTTACCTGGATTGATGATCACTCAAGTAGCCTTGGTCTCTGTCTCGTACGCGATCTCTGTGAAATAAATCAATTTTATACGGTTATATCAAAATATATAAGCTAGTATTTAAGTTTAAATTAGAAAAAATTAAGATTTTTTTTGCTATAGCGGACAACGGAGCTGGTGGGTCTCCTATATAGTGAGAAGACACCGCCGCCCATCACCAACCGCACATTGCACGCATTGGTTGTGGCCGGTTTATTGCTGTTATTAATAATATCTTTAGGTTAGAAGTTTTTTATAAAATTCTGCAGGTGCATGACGCTCACCTAAGTTAAGGGGTTCAACGCCCATGGACACTTATAAAACAAGTTGTAGCATGGGCTCGCATTGACAGCGCATAAAGAGAACGCTTTTTTTTGAAGTCCAAGTCAAGCTTTGGAAATACCTCTGCAAGCAGCTGATTCCACATTGTCCTATCTCTGAGTGAGAGTTACCAAATGTCAAGTTTTTCGAATTCAGCGCGAAGCGGCAAGAGCTAGGGCCGACCATTGGCAAAAAACCGTTTATTATAGGTGAGCCTCCTTCTCGATTACCATCGTTTCCATAAAAACAGACTTAAATAGCGTAAAAATTTGGCAACACAACCAATGCGCAGACTATGACGCGGTAGTCACTTGGCGGCGGTATTCTCTTATCATATAGGAGACCCACCAGCTCCGTTGACTGTTCTAACATAAAAAATACATATGGGGCGAATTTTCACTTTAAAGAGTTGCAAGACGAGGCCAAAAATACAGCTTTGAAATATCGTGTCTAAATAAACATTTTACAGTAAAACTCAAGTCACAGGTCACAAAGACTAGTGATTGCAAGTATCGTCATGTGTGTGATATTTTTTTACGATCTCGTTGAAATTCTCACAAAGCGTGCAATTTTCATAATTGGAATCCATATTCCAATCAACTTAATTAACCAATCAATGTGATGAGGAAATTGGTTCACTATACAGCCATCTATTGTTTCGGAAAAAAATTCTAATAACATTGTCTAGTATAGATTTTTTTTCTATATCGGAAAAAGGAGCAGGTGGGTCTCCTATATGGTAAGAAAACACTGCCACCCATGAGCAACCGTGGTATTTTTAAGGCCCTCCGATATCCTCACTCATTCACACAATTATTGTTTCACGCTGAGTATTCTGCGAGCCCGTGGTATAACTTCGGACTAGGTGGCATTATTAGTGCGTCATGATGGCTCTCCCACGGGTGTGATTTTTTATTATATTCGTATATCAGAGAATGGTAAGAGATCATCACTGACATTATAAATAACAAAATCATCAATATTCATCATCAATCATTCATCAAAGACAACACTAACAAGACTAGAGAATAATATAATTAACATGCCCTCTAAAGAGGCTTTCTTTATATAAATATGTATATAGTTTTGTATTTACTGATAAAAAATTGTTTATCCCTCATCTAGTTAACATAAAAGAAACATTACGTTGCTTAGATTTTCATAAAGTAAAAATGACACCGAAATATATGAAAATATATAATTACTTTTTTAAATAATGTACATAAAAATGAATAATTATAAAACCTATCATCATCATCATCATCAGCTCATTCAAGTCCACTGCTGGACATAGGCCTCCCCTAAAGACGCTTGGTCATAGGTCATATAAAACCTATGCTATAAATTAATATATGCTCCATTATTTCCACATCATTGAAATTTATAACATACTATCGACGACATCGGAGGCCCTTAAAACTGCCGCCTAAATGGCGTAAAAACCGACAACACAACCAATGCGCGGATTGTAACGTGATTGTCCATGAGCAGCAGTCATCTCTAACCATGTAGAAGACCCGCCTGCTCCGTTGTTCGCTTTATCGTAAAAAACAAAAAGTGGCATTGATTTTTATACATATATAGAAATTTTGCCGTGAAGCGCCGGCTTAGAATTGGGCTTCCCCATATCAACCCGTGGGTGTCGTAAGAGGCGACTAAGGGACAAACCGGAGGGCGGGCAGCAGCGTCCTTCGCATACTATAGTATTAATAATAATAATTGATAATAATTATCATTAATTAGTATTAATTTATTACTATAACCTAACTACGATCGCCAATCCACCTGCCAAGCGTGGCATTTATGGCAAATACCCCCTCTTAAGGGGAGGCCCATGCCCAGCAGTGAGCGTCTTACGGCTGAAATTATGATGAAGATAGATCAATCATAGTGAAAGAAAAAAGTATTAAGCTAATTTAATGTACAAACCTTGTATTATGATCGCTGAGATATCCTCTTTCGCGCTCCCGTTCCCTCTCGCGTTCTCTCATCAATTCATTGCGATCACTAGAAAAATAAATAGTATGAAAGGAAATTCTTTTTAATCAAAAGATTCACAAAATACAGAGCAACATTCCTCTCGAACAAATTTCGAGCGAAAAATGTCTAGAGATATATTGATTGTACGGTAACAAAACCTCCAGACAGCTCTGCCAACATTGGTTTGCATTATTCATTGAATCCTGATAACTTTTCAATGGCTGTAATTTTAAATTAAGCAAACACGAATCATCCATTGGCAATTAGTGATTTTTTTCTTAGAATACAATTGCTGCATGGAAAACATTATTTTGCGTTGTAAATTATGAAAGTTGGACATATGCTGTTGTGGAATTTATTATAGGGGCTAAAAATCTCTAGAATATTTCTCTAAAACACGCAGTTTCTACCATCGTAGCTTAATGGTTTTAAAAGTGTACCATGAAGCGAGAGGTATCGTTTCGAATCCCGGTCCGGAAAATTATAATTTAATTAATAATTTATTTCGTCTCTGAAAGAGCTTGACAGTAGCTGGCAGAGTATCTTAAAACTGCCGCATCTGTGGGAGAGCCATGCTAAAACATTGTGACGCACTAATTGAGCAAGTTCTTTCGAAGTGATTCCCCGGGTTCACAGAATACTCAGCGTGAAATGGCAATTGTACTGTGTTTCGAGGAGTGAGTGAGGATTTTGGAGATCCTTAAAAACTACCGTTTAAGCAGCGTTAAAGACGGCAAACACAATCGATGCGCGGAATGTGGCGCGAGTCACCATGGGCGGCGGTGTTCTCTTACTATATATGACACCTACTGGTTCCGTTCTCCGCTATTACGTAAAAAAATACATAACATATTCGGTAAATATATAGTAAAAAAGGTACATCAGTAGTAGTAGTTCAGTAAATATATATAGTAGATACAAACCATAAGGTAAATTTAAAAGAAATTGTAAATAGATACAAATATACATAAAAATACATACAACTTTGAAATTACTTTGAGAGCCTCCTAGCTTAATGGTTTTCGAGGTTCGCTTCAAGGTTCACTTTTCAAACCATAAGTGAACCTTGAAGCGAGAGGTATCGGGTTTAAAACCTGGTCTGGACAATTATAACTAAATTATAATTAATTATAACTTAAACTGGTACTGTGTTTCGCAGAGTGAGTGAGTAGATCGGAGGTTTTTAAAAGGGCCGCTTAAGTGGCGTAAGAATCCGGCCACAATCAATGCGCGGACTGTGGCGCGGTTGTTCATTGGCGGCGGAGTTCTCTTACCATATAAGAGACCTACCTGCTCCGTTGTCCGCTTTAGAATAAAAAAAATATATACAACTCTTTATTTTAAATATATCTTTCACTGATTTGTATATAGCTAATATGTATAAAAAAACCACTCTGAATATAGTGTATGTAATAGTTTTCCTCTTTTTATGCCATAGCAGCCAACGGAACAGGTGAGTTTCCTTATATGGTAAAAGAACACCGCCGCCCATGGACAACCACGCCACAGTACGCGCATTGGTTGTGTTGCTGGCCTCTTACGCCGCTTAAGCAGCATTTTTTAAGATCCTCCAATATCCTCACTCACTCATCGAAACAGAAGTATTGTTACAATTACAACTACTATTTCACGCTGAGTATTCTGTGAGCCCGTGGTATTATTTCGGACGAACCAGCCCAATTTGAGACGCAGCATATGCTTCAGCGGTTCCCACGGGTGCGACAATATTAAGACACTCGCCCGGCCACTTTAATAGTGAGCAGCCCCTCCACAGACCGAATAAATTATAAATTAAATTATAATAAAAATTTCGCCCGACCGGTATTCGAACCCGACACCTTTCGATTTATTAAACATCGTAGCTACGAGACTCTCAAAGAGTCTTTTCTTTGAAACCTCATGCTAGAATCAGTATATTTACTTTCAAGAATTTTCTGTTTTTGTAGGAACATTAGCAAACGAGCAGGAGGCTCACCTAGGGCAATCGGTCCTTCGCCCATGGGCACCCCCAAAACTCGCAGGGCCGCGGATGCGTCACCGGTTAAAATAAACTGCAGTCAGGAATAGAGGGTTCACCTGTAATAGCCATCTCGATCAGAGCGCGCACTTTGCTGTCTTTCAACACCAATGCGATGTGGCAGCGGCAGAGTAGAAGAGCGGCTACCTCCGCCAGAGCATTGAGACCCAGGGCCTGGACAAAAATGTTTATTCAATAAAAATCTTAAAGGAAATCCTTTAATTGTAATTTAATTGAATCCGTTAATTGAAAAATCTTCCTAAATTTATCAAAGTGATTTTTATTGCTCATTTAAAAGGACTAAAACGAAAAATCTTGTGTCAGTATATACATAGAGATATATTTAATTTTCTTTTATGCAATAATGTACTCACGTCGCCTTGGTGGATACGGACTTCGCTGATTAGAAGGCGGTAGACTATCGTTGTATTCTGTGAGATAAAACGTAGAATTGAATAAAAGTTGGAATTCATATTATTATAAACAAGTAACAAAGTTTCAAATATAATGTATTTAATTGGAGGATAATAAAAAATAACAAAATCAAATTACGCTATTCCCAACCTCCGGTGAGTGAGATTTGACAGAGAGGTTATCATTTTTGCATTGGATTACGGCATAATTGATCCTAAAGTTATGTTTTAAAATTTGTACCTGAATGATGAAGATAAATTGTTCTATACCCACAGATACAAAGTATTGTGGGTAGATACTAATACAGACAGGAGCAAGGTTTTACTATCTTAGTATTCCGAACCATAATAAAATATCAAAGAAAAAACAAGAAGTTATTTTTTAGGTCTTTTATATTGGTACTTAAAACAAGAGACTAGTACTTTTTTATTGACATACACTTTTTTCATGAAGCGAGTGATTCGAGAATTGAGTTCGAATCCTGGTCCGGACATAATTTATTTGGTCTCTGGAAGGGCTTGAAAGTGGCCGGGCGAGTATTTTAATACTGTTGGACCCGTGGGACAGCATATGCTGACGCACTAATTGAGCTGGCTCGTCTAAATGATACCACGGGCTCACAGAATACTCAGCGTAATACTTTACTTGTTGCTTCGCAGAGTGAGTGAGGATATCGGAGGCCCTTTAAAACGCCGCTTAAGCGGCGTAACAAAGTCATTTACACAACCAATGCGCGGATTATGGCGCGGTTGTTCATAAGAGACAAAAATAAGAAGGCAAAAATAGGAGAGCTACCTAAATCTTCCATACTCTGACTCAAAAGAGCTTCAAACGTGTGCAGGCTGTAACTCTCAGCATCCATTCCTTTGGCAAGCGTGTTCCTGAGATGCATCTCATATTCCAGCAGCAGACGCGATGTTGGCGATCCAGGTGCAGGTGTCGCACTCTGCTGGGATGCCTGGCGAGAGAGGCATGGCTTCTGTAGATGAATATTTCCATTTTTTCAAATTTTCACTATAAATGGCGAATATCATCTCATATAATTCAGGCTCTATTAAAAGGTTGCGTTAAGGTGGCCGGAAAACAAATTCCTATTTAAGTTATAGTGAATCAAGTTGAATTATTAAAAATCAATTCCTAATTTTGACTTTTTAGATATACTACTAAGTCTTGGAGTATTTTATTATTAGATTAGGCATTATGTTATTCCTCAAACACTATTTAATTTTTATCCTAAATTTCAAAAAAATTATTCAATTTTTTTTATATTGATCCTTGGATCCAGTTAATCCAAAGTCCAAATTAATTCTTTCTTGAAGATCCCAACTTGTATTCATTAAGTACTTCTGCAGGCGAATAATTCCATGACAAATTTAATATTTAAATTGAAATAAATAATTACCATATGAATATGCTGTCTGCTGCGTTGGCAGTGTTCCTGGTCAGAGTTCCCGTTTGAGGATGAAGGTGTTGTGGCATAGCACTGGTTGTCGAACATGACATTATCTGAGGGCGGGGAAATGTCTCTCTCGCCACCACCCAACTCTAAGTACAATCCACGACCGGGGTAACCGCTCGGAGCAGCACCGACGCCAACTCCGCGACTATAAGGAAAAGTATTTGTTTAATTATATTAATCATCTATTAGTCAAAGTCAAAGAGTCTTAATTTAATAGAAATGATTACGAGCGACTTTTCATCATCAATGGATTGATTATACACCTGTTCCAACCCTATGTCTCTTTCAAATGTTTTTGTTTTTTCAAATGTTTTTCAAATATTTTGAGTTTATATTGTATTAAGGTTTTTTTATGGCATAGCGGACACAACGGCACAACGGAGCAATTGGGTTTCCAGTATGGTAAGAGAACAGCGCCGCCCATGGACAACCACGCCACAGTTCGCGAATTGGTTTTGTTGCTGTCGTTTTACACCACTTATACGGTATTTTTTAAGAGCTTCCGATATCGTCATTCACTCAGCGAAACACAGTAGAAGCACCAATTCAAGTACAACTACCATCTCACGCTGAGTTTTATGTGAGCCCGTACTATCACTTCAGACAAGCCAGCCCAATTAGTGTGTCAGCATATGCTTCAGCATGGCTCTCCCACGTGTATAACGGGGTTATTAATACGTGGCATATTTTTCTTATTTTTCTTACCTGGCAGATGAATATCGTTGAGAAGATTGTCTGCTATTGTTGTTGATGACATGGGGATATGGCCCATGGTGCGGGTGGCGATGAGTGTGGGAGCATGAAGACGGACAAGCCGCGTACCGCCTTCGCCCCATCTCGGGGGACGTGATGGGACTCTCTGTTGATGGCATCGGTTTGAGCATACGTTTCAGGGTGTTTGAGTCTGCAATTGAAAACAGATTGTTAGATTATTTAACCGCTAATCTTATACATAGGTACAACTTTGCTTCTGCCGTTTGTAATAGATGGCTGAAGCGGTAAGTAGTAGAATTAAAAAATAAATGTATAACATACAATATATACATGGATATGTACATATATACAATAACCTTAGATGCTTGTTAACATAACTTCATTGAATTATTAATCGATTTATCTGTATCATAAAGTTATTCTCGATTAAATATGTCAGCTTACGAGCCAAATTCTCTTTATTTGAGGGTGATATTTTTCGCTCTAATATGAAGTAATCCGTGGCTGAGGTTTTTCAAGTATTCTGAAATAAAGTGCCGAGAGTGAAATAAACGCTCGAACAATGGTGATTTTGACGTTTCGGAAAAAACGGCGAAAGCAAAGTTGTACGCCTAATAGATAGAATTGTATCATGGTATCTATTGCCAAATCTCTTCCAAACAACTCAACGGTTATGAAATTTTCGCGTGCATATCCGTATGAAAATCAACATGACAATAAATCACGGCAAAGCATGTTGACGAAAAGTGAATATTTTTGGCCTATATTTTCATGAAAAAAATATTAACTGAAGGTAGTGTCGTTCAAATTTCAAGAGATTGCTTAATTACTTTTTTAGGTTGTATGAACCTTTTCTTTATATAACTTTTAAGTTTATGAAATAACAGTTCATAAACTTCACTTGGTAATTTAAATAAATACATCATTACATTAGAATATCAAAATATCAAAATTATAATGAAATATCTTAAGTTTACCCATATTCATATCCTCGGTGCTTTTAGATTTTGTGCGACGCGAACCCGATGTGTTGTTATTAATCACATTGTGATTGTGTACATGTCTGTCTGACTCGCGGCCCTGAAACGATAAATTACATTAAATTATATAAAGGAATTTGGATAAAACAGCAACACATCCACGGCTCTAGAAGGGCTTTAGGTGTCCCCAGTACCTATCGTGACGTGTTTCCTTAAAGGTTGTAGGTGTCCCTTAAATGCCAGAAACAAACCCGAAAACCAGCAAGACTTGCGAGTATACATGGACGGAGGACCGGTTATACTACGTAAACGATTTTTTGCCTATCTATTTTCATAAATTAGTCAATTTAAATATGAAATCAGCTATGCTAAGGCTTTATTTACAATATTTGTGACCATATAAATGTACGTATAACGTCAGACAGTTCAATTACCAGAAAGAAATGGTTATTTTTGTTGATTCTAGTCATATTTACAATCTATTAGGAAATGGAAATCAAAAACTGAGCGATAGAAGATTAATTACATGTTAAGAATACTAACACCCACACTACTGTTTCATACTGATATTACTTGCTACATAATTATCTGATTATTACTGAAATCCCAGTATATAAAGGTTTAAATAATATTATCTTTAACTGATATTAGAGATATTAAACCCATTAGTATTAGATTTAAAAAATTTAGGATATTTTGAGTAACAGATATAAGAAATAATTCAAGATGCCACTGTTTAAATTTTAAATTAAATTGAAAAAATATGTTAACTATAAAATATTTTACATGTGGTTTCTATATGTATGTGGGGGGCTAAAAACCAGTGTTACACCGTTTAAGATAAGACTCACAGCCGAGCGATAATTTTTTAATTACGTTTGTAATTTTTGTATTTGCAATGTATATATTTTTGTAAGTATAAAAACTTTAAATAAATAATGATGTAGTGCATAGCGCAATACAAACATAAAACAGTACTGTGGTTTACTTAATGAGAGAGGATACTCATTAAGTTTTTTGTCCCATAAAAAGCCGATAACACAAATAAGGCCCGGATTGCCTCTCGTATTATTCGGTATGTAATAAAAAAAAACTTACCGATTCATTCCCGTCTCCATAGTCAATACTCTTGGGCATGTGCTGCAGATTCTCTTTCCCAGTCCGAGTAGAACCTGCTGACGACTTGGAAGAGGTCAGTGTGCCTCCTGCCTGTACCCCTTCGGACTTCAAATCTTGTCCATGCTGATTTGTGGCACTTGTACTGGATACCTGAGTTGTTTCTTCAGCGTTCTGCAATATATACACAAACTGTCAATACCGGATTCAATTTTTGTAGCTTTGCACGATATTTATAATTTTTAAGACTAAAATTTAAAAAAATATATTAAACACGGAAGCAAGCGGGTAAAGCTCACTTAGTATAAGCGAACCTCCACCCATGGATATCCCCAGATTAAGTTGGAGCGCAGGTGCGAAAGATACTCTAACCGGTGCACCTTCAAGAAATGTGTCATCTCAGAAGTCAAATGCCAAAAATTACTCCTGCTAACTTCAATAGGGCGTACAAATTAAATTCATTTATTTTTATTTCATAATTTAGAATTCTATACGACTATTATGACGTAATGTTCTGATAACGTTGTATAAATAAATATACTCTTATAATCTGTCTTAACTGAAATGTAATGTTACAGAATAGAATAAGGAAACATATTAACAATTTGAGTCTTGTTAATTGAATTAAATAAAAGCAAAATATTGACAAAATTGCATTGAAGTATAAAAATCGGAGGCAAACAAACTGGAGGTTCACCAAGGATAAGTGGTCTACGTGCTGTAGACCTAAATGCTTACCGCGTTCCCCTGTGTGCCGACAGATGCGGTAACGGTCTTCGGTGCTGTGGAAGTGTTTGTCGTCATTGTTGAGGTTTCTTGAGACTTGGGTGGACGAGCTGGAGCTTGGCTGTCACTCTGACGCGTTGCAGCTGCTTGCAGCACATTTGTAAGCATTTTTATTAAATAGTGGAGATCCGTAAACGAACAAAAGTCACCGACACAACCGACCAAATAGCAAGCTAAAGTGGCAATGGGCAGGCTATATTTCACGTAGAACAGATGGCCGGTATTGCCGAAATATGTTAGAGTGCAGTTAATGGACCAATAAACGCAGCGTAGGACGTGGACCCACAAGGAGGACAGACGACCTTATAAAAAAGGTCACCGGGAAACGCTCGATGCAGTTTGCCTCTGACAGTTATGCATGGAGGTCTGAAGACGAGGCCTATGTCTAGCAATACACATCCTACGGCTGATATGATGATGATGACATAGTGGAGGACGGAGCAAGTGATTCTCTTTGATAGTAATATCTAACAACCGCAACATATTTTTTAGCGGCTTTCAATTAAAGAGATACAATTTAACCGGTATCCGATATCCTCACTTAGTGAAACTTAGTGAATGTGGCCATAACCAAAAGTCCAAAAATCTCTATTCAGAGGAACTTAAAAGTTACTTTGAATCGTCAACAAAATAAGAATTTACACCTGTTCCAACCTTTCGCGTCTCCTAATAAAGAACAGGCAGAGTCTTTAGAGTAAAATCTTTTTAAACATGTTTTATATTACAATGAGATTATTTATATTTTAATTCAGCAAAAATACAAAATGCAGCTCGTTGAACGTCAAAACCAGTCTTCCATCGGTTCCAAGCTCATCCCAGTAAGAAGAAAACTTGAAATAAACTCAGTGGGCAGTAAATACAAAAAGAAATTATAAATATATTTCCTAATATGTTTTACTAATTTTTGTATATCAAACCATTCTTTATAGAATATGTGTCATTCAAGAACCTTATAGCTTAATGGTTTTAAAAGTGTACCATGAAGCGAGAGGTCTCGGGTTCAAATACCAGTCCGGATAATTATAATTTATTATTTATTCGGTCTCTATAAGGGCTTGACAGTGGTCGGGTGAGTGTCGCACCCGCAGTAGCCGCAGAAAGCCGGCAACACAACGAATGCGCGGGACTGTTTCGAGGCTGTTCAAGCGCGGCGGTGTTCTCTCGCCATATAATAGACTCACCTGCTCCGTTGTCCGATATAAAATAAAAAAAATCAATTTTTAAAACTATTCTAAATGTATTTGAAAGGAAATTGAACTTACGTTTAGGCGGCTGTTGCGATGGCTGCGTAGTAGCCACATTGTCGTAAAGGGATGTTGATGAAGTGGCTGTGACGACCTTCTCTGAGCGCCCGGCTGCATCAGTCTCTATAGCCCGAGTAGTGGTACGAGGTAATGTTGAAGAGCCTACGTGTTATTGTGCGTTACTAACACGACAGCCGAGACTAGGACACATTTAACTACAGTGGACCCAGATCGGTCTTTATCCTATTGGAGGTCCTGGACGTATTAGGAAAATGACCTTTTTATTCTATAGTGGACAACGGAGCAGGTGGGTCTCCAATATGGTAAAAGAACACCGCCGCCCATACACAACCGCGCTATAGTCTGCGCATTGGTTGTGTTGCCAGTTTTTATGCCGCTTAAGCAACACTTTTAAGGGCCTCCGACATCCTCACTCACTCAGCGAACACAGTAAAAGTATCGATTCACGCTGAGTATTCTGTGATCCCTTGATATCATTTTGGATGGGCTGGCCCAATTAGTGCGGGTGTGACAGTATTAGGACACTCCCCCGGCCACTTTCAAGCCCTTCTACAGACCTAATATATTTTATAATGTTTAGGATCGGGAGTCGAACCCGAAACCTCTCGTTTCATGGTACCCTTTTAAAACCATTAAGCTACTAGCCTTTCAAGAACACTATTTTGTTAGAATTAACAAAAAAGGTAGATAAACAAGATGAATCTGATGAAATCTCAACCGCGGGGCCTTGAGCAAGTGCCCACTGGTAAAAAAGGCTCTGAGGAGTATCGGCGTATTAAATTCGCCAATTCATAGTTTTTTTTTAAACAAAGTGTTTGACATACAACCTGGATGGCCGCATTATCATAGTACCTCGTAAAAGGCCATTTAGCCTTGCGAGAGCCATGCAGAATTATATACTGACGCTCAAATTGGCCCGGATCGTCGAAGAGATACCACGGGCTCATAGAATACTTAGCGGGAAACGGTACTTGTACTGTGTTGCGCTGAGTGAATTAGGATATCGGATGCCCTTGAAATTATGTAAAATAAGTAAAAAGCCGCCAACACAACACAAAAAATATAAATGGTAAGATTCTATATGTTGTACTCTGAAGTATGTTATTAAGTTAAACAGCACAAAAATCTATAAAACTTTGAAGACGATATTTTTTTATGAAAACAGGGAGGCAAACTAGCAGAAGGATTAAATTAGAATAAGCTATTTTCCGCCCAACTACACGCCAAGCCCATGCTAGGCTGTGGGTGTGTTGCCGGCTTTAAAACCGCGTCACTATATTGATCTAATGTGATCGCCATTTTAATACAATTCTTGGTCAAGTCTTCTAAATTTATTGAATTAAAGAAACTAACTTCCCAGCCTGGGTATTTGACATGACTTAGATATGTAGATGTCGCCATTTGAACATAAATTTGATTTAAAATTAGTAAAGTCAAAATCAAAGGTATATTTACAAAGTAGGCTTTAGAATTAATGTTTTTATACATAAACCAATACAGGATATGCTTAGTTATCACTTTAAAAAAATATATTATTTTTAATTAAAAAAATATAACAATTACCATATGTATATAAATTGTTAAATTATTCTAATTTAAATATAATCAATTAAATGTTAAAGTAATATTATGTCTGTTACAATCTTGACCTACGAGTTAAATAATTTTACATTTTTTTTTTACGGTTACTTTTTTTGCTTTCATTACATTTTTCATTGATTTTATTTTTTGCTGTTGTGTTGCTGGCTTTTTATAACGTCACCGGCCTCACTCACTCAGCGAACACAGTACAAGTAACAGTTTCACGCCGAATATTGTCCATTGTGAGTCCATGGTATCACTTCAGACGAGCCCTTCCAAATAATGCGTCAACATCCTCCTACTGGTATGACAGTATTATTTCTATCTTGTACATTTATGTTCCAAATTCAAAATTTAGAAAGCTTATACTCACGGTATCTGGGATCCTGTGCTCTGAGCCGAGCGTACTGCTCTTGAGTCATGCAGGTGCATTGTGGTTCGCGGCCGTAGCTCAGGCTAAAAGAATTACATTGATTGAGTTCTAAAATACAATTGAAATACAGGAGCACGTTAAAATCTACTATAAATACTAATATAAATTTAATATGGCCAAACAATTCCTGTCACGTAAACATGTCAAGCAGTGTTGCCAAAATGCAAGACCAAGACCAAGACCACCTAATTTTAGCAAAACCAAGAGTGACCGTGTAAGACTCGAGCAAGAACAAGACTAAGCCTGCAAGACTCGCGCGTCTTGCAGCTTTTTTTCAGTGATTTTTGTAATTTCTCATTAATTTTTTTGACATTTTTTATAAATCTGGTTAGTCTTTCCCATGGCTATGCTAATTCAACCTCAAAATGTTCCTATTCTGATAGGGTTTTCTAAGATTTAAAGTAAACTTTAATAAATATCAACAGTCTAATAGGTAATTTCAAGACTTGCTGCAAGACCAAGACCAAGGATGGGAGCGCAATACCAAGACCAAGCCCAATACCAGGTGTATTGGCGCAAGACCAAGACTGGCTAATCCTTGCATTTGGGCAACATTAGTGTCAAACGAGCTGGAAGATCACTTAGGAAAAGCGGCCACGGGTGCGTTATAGGCTTTTCAGGGATATGTACGCTTTTATTTGAACATCAGACGAGCTGGCCCAATTAGTGCGTCCGGGTATGATTCAGCATGGCTCTCCCATGTGTAAAGAGCTTAAATTCTAATTCTTCTATATAAATAAATTATTAAATGATCACTCTGCAATTACCTTGATCTATTAGGACTGGCTGGTGTGGAGACGGGCTTCCTCTTGGTCTTGAACTTCTGCTTGCTGCCCGGCGGCTCCAACTTCAGGCTGTAGCTCGAAGAAGCCTTCCGTGAGAATTTAAATGAAGGCGACTATAATAAAATATCGCATGATGAATGAATAATAGCTGGTAATGATCAATACATGAATACAAGCACACTACTGGCGGGGAACGTATAGGATTTCTATTTCATTATAATCACATGTCGCAGTGTATGTTGCCATATTTGGCAACATACCGAGGTATTCTTCGGCAACAACTTGATCGACTTTTATGAAATTTTGCATGTAACATCTATTCCTCACCCTCGTAGTCCCAAAATTAACGCAAAAATTGATATTATGCGATAGCGTTGGCAACCCTAATAAAATAACAGCTGACAGTTTAGGGTTAGTGAAAAAACGTGTCTTCATTGTTGAAAAATACTTAAAAATAAATATTTGGAAGCCGCAATTCGAAAATTTCATACAAAGTATGGTAGAAATAGTATTAACTTCATCAACTGTGAAGAGATTTAAATATGTATCATCATTATCAGCCTATTCAAGTCCACTGCTGGACATAGGCCTCCCCCAAATACATGGGGGGTTATTTGCCTTAATCACCACGCTTGGCAGGCGGGTTGGTGATCGCAGAACATCTGCTGTAAATGTGTATGTGATAAATGTGCATCACTTCGAATGAGCAGCCCTGTTAGTGAGTCAGAATATGCTACAGCATGGCTCTCCCGCAGGAAAACATTTTTTGATTTAACATTAATAATACAATCTTAAATTTTTACTCTTGTACCAAGCTCAACAAGCTTTATTTTTTAAAAACCATATTAATTTTTTAATTTTTATATGACAAAACGTTTGCTGAGGTCCGCTAGTGTCCTAAATTAGACTTACAGAAAAGTTCGTTGATAAATCTGAATCCACAACTTTCCTTACATGATCTATGCATTCGATACTAAAGATATAATATAATATTTATGCCACACGACTTTAAATAAATATGTTATGTTGGTATTTCTTTTTATAATCAGAGTTTTTTACTTTTTGCCTTTTTATGCTGTATACACTCATAAAGAAAATCTGGCGCTGTTTTTTAGTAATTAAAAATCTAAATCTCTATATTACCGCCTATTTTGTTACAGTTTAATATATTAAATATTTAACAAAATTCAATTTGTATTTTTTTATGAAAACCAAAAAGATTTTAATTTCAATTTTATAGGATTAATATATTTCTAAATCATGTGGTGTGTATGTTGTAAAATTTTATTTATTAAAAAATATGTAATGATATCTGTAATTATATTGCTAATATTATGTGACTGCTTTAAAAAATAAAGAATATTAACTCTAGTCTTTGTGCAATATATGTGTATATAAAATACCAAATTCTATTGAATAATTTAGATTCATAATAAAATGCTTATAATATATCCCTTTCCTAAACTAAAGCCTACCGTTCTATTAATTTTAATGAAAAGTTTACTGGCATAGTAACAGACAGAGTTTTCACATTTATTTCTTAAACCTATGCCATATTAAAATACTACAGATATATATTAAACTAAATACTAAGAAGTACTTTAAAAGATGTTTGTATTATAAGATACAAAACCAGCGTAATAAACATATTTCTCAAACTAATTTACTTCAGCTTCTTTTCAATCCACTAAAATTTAAAAATATTTGGCTTTGGCTTTTTCTTATGCCTCAATATCTTAAAATTTAAATGTAGATATGAAATTGTAGACTTTCTAAGCATAATTATTCTATTTAGACATATTCTAGTAATTAAACTAAAATTGTAAGATTATGTATCGTTGTTAAAACATTTTTTTGCTCTAAAAAAATTCTATAATTATCAAAGTATTCAATTTTGCGATACAATTTCAGTGAAATTCTAATCTAAACTCTATTGTATATGCGAGAGCAGGCAAAGCGAATACATGTTGATACGATGGCGCCAGAAATAAACTTACGCAACACTCTCTAAACTGTTTGGCGTCAATGGGAGATGTGAAATTTAGTCCCCATGTGTCGTTCGTCATGGGGTCCTTCCAGTACACGAAGCATTCCGATGCCTGGCCAATGCGAGTGCCTGAAAAAAATTTTATAAATCAAAAAAGGTATTTCGTAATATTTTTGGTAAACCGGACAATAGAGCAGGTATCATCTATGGTAAGAGTTCACCGTTGACCATGGACAACCGTGCCACTATCCAATCTTGTTGTTTTGCCGGTTTTTTACGCCGCTTAAGCGATATTACGCCGCTCAGAGAATATTCAGCGTGAAACGGTACTTGTACTGTGTTTCGCAGAGTGAGTGGAGATATCGGTAGCCCTAAAGTTCCGCTTAAATTGCGTAAAAAGCTGACAACACAACCAAAACGCGGACTGTGGCGCGGTTGTTAATGGACGGCAGTGTTCTCTTACCATATAGGAGACCCACCTGCTCCGTTGTCAGATATAGAATGAAAAAAATATAGGGTTTTTATGCTGTTAGGGTTAAATATGCTTCTTACATTAGTACGGATATATCATTTAATTGTATTTTATATATAAAGAATGAAACAATTATATCATGACATACTCAGCGTGAAATGGTGATAGGTGTCAGTGAGAATGTCAGACGCCCTTGAAATTAAGCCACTTAAACGGTTTAAAAAGCCGGCAACAGTAAGCGCGGGCTGATGGTGTTGTTTTCCATGGACGGCGGTGTTTTCTTACCATAGAAGACCCACCTGCTCAGTTATCCGCTACACTATAAAAAATGTCTATAACGCAGTGCTTTTAAGAGTTACAAACAAAAAGCATCAAATACATTGTATGATAAGTTAAAAAGAACCGTGAAGCCGCAAAGAGGAGCCGCAATGAATTCAGTGTGCTTTTGTACGTGTGGATTTCGCTCGATTGCCGTATATCTGAAGTAAACTAGGTTACTGTAGGCCGGTTCGTATTTTTGTCAAACATTAACCTCGCTTTGCCGTGTCAAACTCTGGCTTTAATATTATCATGTCTTCGCTAATAATGTTATGTATCGAACAATGTACATATATATTATCCAAATAATACACCGAAAAATATCAAATATCATCATACTAGATATCGTTTTCCTGATTCCTGATTAATTATAAAGCATAATACACATCCTATTTTAAAACATATCGGTATTTTAAAACAGAGCATTTTTAAGGCATTTTATACCTTGCACCACCACTCTGTAGAAACAGCTTCTTTCAGAGATATTTCCAAACCAATTCGATTTTTTTCAAAATAGAGTATCTATCCCTAAAAGGCCGGCGACGCACCAGTAATCCTGCAAAGGATGTCCATGAGCGGAAGGCCGCTTATACTGAGTCATTTCTCTTAAAAAAATGACTTACCGGGTTGCAATAGTCTAACGTCAAGAATCTTATCGACTTGGGAGTTGTATGCGGTTATATGGAACACGCATTCCGGCGAGTCCTGGATACAGGTGATGTTAACAGGCACCAAGTCTTCAGACACCTGCTGCCATTTCACAGTGCCGGCGCCACTCGCAGATACATGAAACACTTCCGCCCATAGTCTGTGGAAGAATCAGAATCTTTTAACGCCGTAAGGATATATTTAAACCTCTCTTCCTATATTTAATACTAATAAAATCATTTATTTTCGCTCGCAAAGAAACAGTTTATTCTTAAATTAAAATACAAAGAAGTTTCTTGTAAAACCCTCATAGCTAAGTGGTTTAATAAGGTCTACCACGAAGTTATTCGATCTCTAGAAGGTCTTGACAGTGTCCGGGCTAGTGTCTTAATACTATCGCACCCGTGGGAGAGCCATGCTGAATCATATACGGACGTACTAATTGAGCCGGCTCGTGCGAAGTGAAATAGTTGTTGTACTTGAAACGGTGCCTCTACAGTGTTTCGCTGAGTGAGTGAGGATATCGAAGGCCCTTAAAAATGCCGCTTAAGTTGCATAAAAAGCCGGCAACATAAACAATGCGCGGACTGTGACCCCACACAGTATAGAAGACCCGCTTACTCCGTTGTCCATTAAACCATAATTAAAATTCTCAAACATGGCGAGAAGCGAGTGCATGTGTGTGTACATTTGTTTAATATGTATATACTTATGTATGTGTTTGTTTGATGTAGAGAGAGTACGACCATACGTATATCATTTATTCGTGAGAATAATGGCATTAAACATTGACTTAGGCCGGCAACGCATCCGCGACCTTGCAATTGTTAGAGACGTCCATGGACGAAGGACCGCTTATTCTAGGCGAGTCTCCTGCTTTTCCAAGCATTTGCCATCATTTTCATAATAATAAGTTGGAAGTCAAAAAGTAGACTCAACTTGGATAAGTGGTCCATCGCCCATGGACACTCCTAGCCGCAGCAGAGTCATCCGAAACTCCAATCGTGTCCACATTGCCGGCCTTTAAGGGATAGATACGATACAATAGGTACAATACGGAGCCGTACCTCAAAAGATGTCCATCGCGTCGTCGGGAGTTCTGCCACGGGCTGTCCTCATAGCGGTAGGCCTTGCGAAGGATGGGTGCGCATGAGCACGACAGTTTGTTACCCATCGTGCGCGCGCCACATTCGGCACACTGAACTACGCTGCCTGCAATGCGTTATATAATATTGAAATGATTTTTTAGAATCCTAATATGCTCTATAATACAACACACATAAACACATAGAACAATACGTAAACAACACATAATAAATAATATCCGTCCGTCCGAATTTTAAATTTAAATTTTATAAAAAATTTATTCGGTCTTTGGCTTGACAGTGGCCAGGCGAGTGTCTTAACTCTGTCACACCCGTATATGGGTTCACAGAACGCTCTTTGTGAAACGGTTCTTGTACTGTGCTTCTCGGAGTATTCTTATACTGTTAAAGCGGTGTTAAAAGCCGACAACACAACTAAAGCTTGGATTGTGCCGCGGTTGTCAACACAATATACCTTAGTATTTTCATGTAAGATTAAGATAAAAAAATGAATGCACAATAACAGTATTTCTTTTACAACTTAATATTATTCATATGTGAAAAATATATAAATTTAAATAAATTAAAGAATAAAATGTAAGAGAAAGATTATATTTTGAGAATACGATGACGAATATTTTTTGTATAAATTGGGAACCATAGCACATTTTAATATTTCAACAGTGACTTGTAATAGACAACATTCTCAAAAAGGCTAGAGTCCACGTATGGACTTCGTTAATATCTATTTAACTGGCATTCTAACTAGATATTCTACTTCCATGTTATATCTCCCTCTCTGAGTCAGTTCTCGTGTTTGATGATCGCGGTCAGCTCTAGGGTTACATTTGAAGCGGGTGATCTGACGCCATCTTTTTCTATCACGCGCGTCTCTTACGACTGTGTAGAATTTCGAGGACGACGACTCTTTAACTTGATCAGACCATCTTGTTGGTGAATGGCCTCGCGATCTTTTGCCTTATATGTTCCCAACTGCAATCAGTTTTCTAAGTTCTCGTCTCCACGGCGTACTATGAGGTCAAAGGATAACAGAATACGCTGCTGACATAGTGTGGCTAAAGGAGTTTTTATTTATATCTGTATCAGCATCGATGCATTGGTGCGCTTCGCGGTCCATGGGATTTTCAACGTGCGTCTCCAGCAGCACGCCTCAAGAGCACTAATCCTCTGTCACTCTTGGGCAAGGTTTGTCCAAATCTCTACACCATTCAAGAAGATAGAGAATACCAGGGCTCATACTAGTCTGCTCATTGCCTTAATACTAACACCTCCCTTCTTCCACACGTAGTTTTTATAGTAGAGCGAACCACGGAGCAGGTGGGTCTCCTATATAGTAAGAGTCCGCAGTGCACACACAACTCGCTAAAAGTGTTTGGTGCAAAAACGAGACTAAATACTGATTTTGGCATAGTTCATAAGTGTGACGTTAAATCAATAAATTATTTCACTTATGGTGTTAAAATTAAATTCACTTCATTCAGAAAAAATAAGGCTTTATTTTATTACCTTTCAATATACGGAGCAGGTGGGTTCTCCAATATGGTAAGAAACCACCGCCGCACATGGACAAGCTCGCCATAGTCCGCGCTTTATTTGCGTTGGCGGTTTTTCACGCCGCTTTAGCGGCATAAATTAACAACCTCTGATATCTTCCTTCTGAGCATTCAATGAGCCAGTTCTATTACTTCGGACGAACCGGCTCAATTAAATATAAAATAACTAGAATTTGAACCCGGTACCTCTCGCTTCATGATACACTTATAAAACCACTTAGCTACGAGGCTCACAAAAATTAAAGAATATTATGCGCATACATATTGCAATATTTAGAATAAGTCTGCTTACACCCACTTGAGGTAAAGAATATGTATCCTTTTTATACAGTTTTTTCATAATAACAAAAGATGTTTCACTCAAAATTCTATAATTCACAAAATAAGAATCCGACAGCTGTTTAATTTATTCACGCGTCTTTGAAGGTTAGTGCTAACTAAAAATCATATGGATTTAATTCTAGTATCGCCATCTTCGGACCGCGTTCGGGATGTCTTTTCGTCCGACATATCTTGTGCCTCAAGACTAAGGTTTTCAACCAGTGTGTGTAACCAGTGATATACGGCGCGGAAACGTGGTTTCTCAACATCGGCCTCATCTTAAAGCTCAGGATCGCTCAGCGAGGTATGGCGAGGGTTATGCTCGGAGTTTCTCTATGTGATCGAATCAGAAATGCGAAGATAAAAAGTCACAGATTAGTCGAATTAGCAAGCTAAAGAGGCAATGGACATTGCACGCAGAGGGCCGAAAAGCCCTAAAATAGAGACCACGGACTAGCAATCGCAGCGTAGGACATCCACCCGCAATATTGACAGACGACCTTATAAAAGTTACTGGAAGACGCTGGATGCATGCCGCCTCCGACAGGTATTCAAGGAGGTCCAAAGAGAAGACTTATGTCCAGCAGTGGACCTCCTACGGCTGAAATGATGATAATGACCGCCATCTATGTGTCAGACCGAGGACTTTTCAATTGACATAAACCACTCACCCGTGGTCCCGTGATGTCACCAGGTTGCATCAGAGCGAGACAAGGAGTGGCCGCGGTTGAGACTCTGCGACCGCTGGGTGCTGTGCCTGTGATGGTGTTTCACGCCTCCATGCTGCGAACGTCAAGCCATTACATCCTATTGTTGATAGTCATGCGAATCCATCTCACGAAATCTTTATAAAAGTCACAATATTTTACATAAAGGTTTTTATTGACATCAAAAAGATCTTCAGGTAAAAGAAAATTTCATGGGAAGTTAAACAGAACAAACATTTGAAATATTTAAAAAGTGATATTATACCTATATGTAGTTATATTTTGATTATTATGGATTAGTTTGCGATTTGAACTTAATAAAAAAAAATATGTATTTATTTGATATACCTACAGTTACAGAAAGAATTAACTTTTTTTATTTAATTTAACGAGCTAGCTGGTTTTTTATAAATCTCAGAAAGACCGTCTTAGCTCAACTAGGATAAGCGGTCCACCGACCATGGACATCCCCAGCCTTTAAAAGGCATCGGTTGCGTTGTCGGAACATTTGATATAAACCCTGTGACTGAATTCAGTTAAGAAGAAATGTCACTGCTTTTTGGGGATATAGTATCTCTCATAAAAAGAAATGACAGCCCATACAATAATAAGTATTAAATAATAGTTCAATAATCACTAGTTTAAAAAATGCCAGTGTACTTTATTGAAAGTTTGCCCCGTGAGACAGCCATGGTGAAGTCTATGTTGACATACCAGTTGGCCCGGCTCGGGATATGAAAGGCTCACAAAATACCAGCGCGAGTAGTTCTTGAACTATATTTCGCTGAATTAGTGAAGATACTGAAGGTATATCAAGTTTTTCGTACTGCTTAAGCGGCATAAACAGCTGGCAACACAACAAAAGCATAGATTACGTGGTTGTCCATTATTTAGAGTAGAACTAAATACCCGTTTGCCTGGTAAGAGATCAACGATCACCCATAGACAACCGTGCAATAGTCGATCCCGTTGTCTACCATATAGTAAATATATAACTGTTTTAAATGAATGAATGAAACTATTTGTATATAATAGCTTAAAGAAAACTCACAGAACATAATAAAGAACTGATATTTTTTCGTGAAATGGACTTAATCGCATTATATATAATATATATTACATAATTTATTTTATTTACATAACGTTAGTGTATATACTACAGAAACTAAGCAAGCATGCATAATATGATATTTATTTAAAATAATTTTTTTAACATATTTTAAACTAAATTCATATTAAATTTAATTTAATGATTAATGATATTTAAAAGAAAAACATAATAAGCATACCCCCTTACTTATAATATATGCAAAAATCAGTTTATAAGATTTATTATTTAAAATATTAATTCAGTTAAAGCAATTTTTATAAGTAAAGGGTGTGATTTTTAATTATAAAAACAATGCCAATCTACTTTTCGTTAAAATGAAAATCATTTTCATTTTAAATTAAAAATTTAAAAAAAATAATCTTCTTTTTTATAATTACAGGAAAATGTAATTTTCATTTATGGATAAAATATTTTAACTCATAAGTAATATATGCGTTACATTATTGTAATTTTGTATTACACGTATATATATTAAAATTTAATTATAATAACGTAAAATACTGTGTTTTCGTTGACTGAGAAATGATTAATTTTTTTTAAGCAAATTTGTCTATATCTATAAAATTAACTCTAAACGTCATGTAAAAGGATTTTTAGTCTTATGATTGTGTTCTTTAAGCGTATCGAAATTTTTACATCTGAAATCTAACCTCCATACAGTACTTAAAATTTTATAATGAATCTTTTAGAGCGTAATGATTTCTACTTTTGCGATACAATTCATACAAATAACACATTATCCGTTTCTAAGCCGGTAGAGCTGGTTCAAAAATAAGTATTTTACATAGCATTTTGATTTAGCTAGAAGCCCTAGGAAGTAACTATCTGTAACGCTGACCTACAGGCATCAGTATTATGTGTAAATAGGAAAATAACACAGAAATGTACATACAAGAAACATATTTATGCATTGAATGTATGAATCTCTCTTATATTATCAAGTTCATATTGATTTTATGTGATATACCTAAGCCTAGTCTATCAGATGGAAATTAAAATTCAAGAACCGCCTTCGCCCTCGCTTGGATAAGTTATGTATAAATGTGGGTCAATTCTATAAACCACTAATACAAGATCAGATTCATGAAATATTCTCGGATTGTTCCGAAGGCTTTGTAGACAAATGTCACGGATATCCTCTTTAGCATACCTATTTCACCTTATACAACAACTAAACTAAAACATTACACTAGTTTTAACTGGGATTGTTAATCATATTTTAAAAGTGCGTTATCATGCATAAAATGTTTTCATCACATAAAGTACTGTGCAAGTCATGTGTTTATATTTGTTGTTTAAATTCGATTAGTATTAAATGCTTATTACAAGGAATAGAGAGGGGAGTGGGTACACAATCACTTTCAGTGCAAATTAAACGTATTACGAACCTCGAAATTATTCCAATTTTGCGATGAGAATTTAGCAGCCTCCACACTTTCTTTAGCACCCATGGCTCCCATGAATATCCGACCGCGTTATCACTTCAAATTGGTTATTGCAATCGAATTGAAGACGTGTGATACGAAAGGTAACACCGATGTATGCTAGAGACTTGAATAAACTTTAAATACCTCTAAGATAGCTGGCAAAGTTTAAATATTCACAGCGGTAAATGTGATATGGGTGTATTGCAGCGAGCAAGCGCACAGAGCGAGAGCCCGTGGGTGCAAGCGGAGGCGTGAGGTGCGGCGTGTAAACAGCGCCAGCTGCTGCGTCGCCGATCGCTGGTTCTGGGCTGCCGACTGCCGCCACCGCACCTGCCCGGACCACGACCGCGCTACCCTACGGCTCCCTAACCCTATGGCGCTGTTACAGTCTCTGAATGCGTATTAGATGCGTCAACACGACACGAAAGGTGGACACCGGCGGCCCCGTTAGACATAAGAGCGGACTGGCTCGTGAGTGGAGCGTGCGTTACGGCACCGTCGCGCACGCTCGCCGCCCGCCCGCCCCGCGACCGCCCAATCACCGAGACGCACCGACGCCCAAACCTAGCGAAAGATATCACGGCCAGCGCCCAACGTTCACTTCTCTCCTATCAATGCAATACACACGTCAATGGTTGTCTGAAAAAATCAGTATCGTACAGAGAATAATGGATTTGGTATAATTGCCCCGGGAGAATGGCTGGAATATTATAAATGTTATATATGGCGAAATTAAGAAGATCATCAATGAGTTCCCGGTACGGAGAGGTGCGGGGGATATGCGCGCGCACATTATCCGAGACATTCGATTTTGGTCCATTACTGTAGGATGCTAATGGTGGACCACCGAGTGATTTAATAGTTATTTTTGACTATCATAGCGACAATGCAAAGACCATTCAATATAATATACGGTATATAGACAAGAAGTTTAAAACATAAAATCAGCCCAAAACCTATTATTAAATATTTATAATCACTGTATTTTAATTTATTTTACCTAAGCCCTCTGCGTTAATATTCCTTTGAAATTTAAAAATAAATTTTCTATAAATTAACTTTAACTCTGTCACTTTTCTATTTCAATACTCTTATTAATAACTAATGCCCAAAGATTCTGATTAATAACAGACATTTATATCCTTACCAACATCCTTTCTATACTTTTATTAAAATATCTATATCTCTATTGTCATGTCTAAACCACTGAGTTGATTTTTATTAATTTAATACAGATATTATTGCTTTAATAGAATTTAACCTATAATAGAACACTTGTCATCTACAAAGGTTCAATTATAGGTATAAAAATTGTATAAAAATTGGTCAGATGAAATTTGCTTGGTTTAAATATCGAGGATAGAAAAATACAAGTATCAAAGTTTACAATCTCTATTTTATATCGTATATCGTACAATGGAGCAGGCGGGTTTCCTCCATGGTACGAGAAAACCGCACCGCAGTCCATGCATTGGCTCTGTTCCCGGCTCTTTATGCCACTTAAGCAGCATTTTTAAGGGCCTCCGATGTCTTCACTCAGCGAAACACAGTAGAGTTTTCACTTTGAGTATTCTGTGAGCCTGTGGTATCATTTCGGACGAGTCGGCCCAATTAGTGCGTCAGCATATGCTTTAACGTGGGTCTCCCATGGGTATTAAGACACTCGCCAGGCCACGGTCAAGCCCTTCCAGAGACCGAACAAATTATAAATTAAATTATAATTTATAATTGTCCGGACGGGGATTCGAATCTGATACTTCTCGCTTCATGGCAGACTTATTAAAATACTTAACTACGACGCCCTCAAAATAAAATAGTGTCTCAATATAAAATATTAATTTTATTGGCTTTAGCAAAGAGTCTATCTAACCAAATTGTTTTAAACTTTTTAAGGCATTTTTAACGTATCACCACTATGGTATCAGTTACCTGCAGAGATATTCCCAAGCAATATGACTTGGTGACCTTGAACGAACTTACCTATCCCTAAAAGTTTAAAAGTCGGCAATGAATTCGCAGCCCTGCAGAAGCCCTAGGTGACCACAGGTAAAGGGCCAGTCGGAAAGTAAAGGACGACTACGCACCTGCCCCCTAGTTGGGAATAAGAGTGCCCATGAATCTCCTCTTTTTACATTATATTATATATAATTACTATTATTATGTAAAAAAATTCTTAGATTTACGTCCATTATCATAATGTACATCTTAAGACGAAAGAGAGTCTTGCAAACTTTTTTAAATTTAATTCTCATATTAAAAAGTGATATAACACATTAAAATATCCATTGACTAGCAATAATATAAGCATAATTCGGTGCCGGGTTTGTTTCCCGAAATGAATAGAGTTTATAAATTGTATTTGGTCATTTGAAGGGCTTTGCAGTGGCCGGGCGAATGTCTTACCATTTTCTCCCCCTTTGGAGAGCTACGCCAACGTATTATTTGGACGGAATTGGCTGGAGTGATCCACGGGCTTACAGAATACCAGAGTGAAATACTATGTACTATGTTAGGCTTTGTAAAGGCTTAATATTTATTTCATATTAAAAATAACAATTTAAACCTGCAAGTTTTTATACTTATTTTCATTATTATTCGCGTTTTTTTTAAATAGTAATATAACTTGAAACTAATTCTGAAATTCAAAATTATTTATTTACTTATAACATTTCATAATCGATGATGGTCGTAATTTATTTACAACAGTAATTGATTAAAAATAAATATATTTTATTTATAACTAAATTTACACAGTAAACTAAGCGCCAGTGCAAAAGAAACATCAAAAAATTTAATAGTATTTTTTTTTCATTCTTTAAGTTTATTTTAAAGTTGGCACAATAAATTTTTAATAATTTAAAGATTAAATACCTTCTTCATTAGATAAAACTATTATATTCTACCACAAACGTAGCTACACGAGATTATGCTTTAGTGATTTTTACTATTGTATACTTCTATGAATATATCCTTATGAGAGTCTTGTTGCTTCGATCCCTTCGATCCCCCGAAAACAACATATTTAGCCTTTGGAAGGACTTGACAATGGCAAGGTGATTGTCTTAACACTATTTTCTATCACTATCCATGGGATAGCCGTGATGATGCATGTACTAACGCTATAGTTGATCCGAATCAATTGAAGTCATATTAGAGCACACAAAACACCAAAGTGAAACAGTACTTGGACTGTGTTTTATTGACTAACTATATATGAGGCTCTTGAAATTATACCGCTTAAGTGATGTACAAAGCCAGCAATACAACCAAAATGTGGATCTCTTACCATACAGGAGACCCGCCTGCCCCTTTATCACTATACAATAAATCTATATATTAAACTCTAAGTGAATTTGGTAACCAGTGCATGATGAGTTGAACTGTATGTATCAAAGCTATTTCAGGAAGTTAGAATTGGGGACGGGCATATCGTGTCTATAAAAAAATACGCTACATTATGAACCTAAACACATTTATAGCTTTATCGTCAATAATAAGTTTACTCAATAAATTGAAAATATATATTAATAGAGCCTCGTAAGTTTTAATAAGTCTACCATAAATGGCTCTCCCACGACTGTAAATATATTACATGTCGCTCAATACCTTTCCAATATCCCGAATTTCCAACATATTC